>JBBPBX010053783.1:0-23725 GCA_038048925.1 Garcialebias charrua
GTGTATGTATATGACATAGATATCAATTATATAAATAATGCAGGGATTGTTAAGTATGACTTCAATATTATTAGTCACAGTTTTTTAATTTATAGTTTTCTTTCATTCAGCTAATTTTAATTTCATCTTAGTCCACCTATCATGAGAGGAGTTTTGTAAATACTCTGTCCATTTATCTTTCCTTTATGTGAGATGGATACTTGGGCCAAAAACAAACAATCATGTAATGTTTATTGGTTTACATGTGACAGCAGCTATCATCAAAATGTAGAATTTCCTCTAAATATAAGTATAAATGATCTCTTACAGATGTCATGTGAACACGTCCAGAGTCAGGAGATCGCAGGTAGCCAGAAGCACGATCAACTTCCTTTAAACACGAATACCAAGGTACATTTTAGTTCTTGTGTTCCTAAACAGAATTACTTGCTACGTGTGGTTTCATCAACCTTAATGTTCAATTAGGTGTGTATAGGAGTGTACTATGGTTTTTATGGACAGTTGTTTGTTTGGACAGTCAGACGCTATAAACAATCAGACAATCAATCAGATAACAGCTCATTACTGTCCTGACAAAACACTGTCCTTAAAAACCACAAAACAGTCACACACACAAACACACACAACTTCAGTTGAACATGTTATATTTACATGTATATGTCTATCTGTACATTATATGTATATGCATATATATACATGTATATGTTTATGCATATATACATCTATATGTTTATGCATATGTACATATATGCATATTCTTGTATATATACATATATGCATTTACATGTTTAAATGCATTTGCATATACAGTACATGTATATATGCACTTACATATACATGTATATATGCACTTACATATACATGTATATATGCACTTATATATACATGTAATAGGTATGTAAATATAACATGTTCAACTCAAATTGTGTGTGTTTGTGTGTGTGACTGTTTTGTGGTTTCTAAGGACAGTGTTTTGTCAGGACAGTAATGAGCTGTTATCTGATTGTCTGATTACTGTATAGCGTATTGCTGTCCTGACAAAACACTGTCCTTAAAAACCACAAAACGGTCACACACACAAACACACACAACTTCAGTTGAACATGTTATATTTACATGTATATGTCTATCTGAACATTATATGTATATGCATATATATACATGTATATGTTTATGCATATATACATCTATATGTTTATGCATATGTACATATATGCATATTCTTGTATATATACATATATGCATTTACATGTTTAAATGCATTTGCATATACAGTACATGTATATATGCACTTACATATACATGTATATATGCACTTACATATACATGTATATATGCACTTATATATACATGTAATAGGCATGTAAATATAACATGTTCAACTCAAATTGTGTGTGTTTGTGTGTGTGACTGTTTTGTGGTTTCTAAGGACAGTGTTTTGTCAGGACAGTAATGAGCTGTTATCTGATTGTCTGATTATAGCGTATTGCTGTCCTAACAAACCACTGTCCATTAAAACCACAAAACAGTCACACACACAAACACACACAATTTTAGTAGAACATGTTATATTTACATGTATATGTCTATCTGTACAGTATATGCATATATATACATGTATATGCATATATGTATATACACTGTACAGTACATGAATATGCATTTATGATATGCTTATATACATGTATATATGTATATTTGTGTGTATGTATATGACATAGATATCAATTATATAAATAATGCAGGGATTGTTAAGTATGACTTCAATATTATTAGTCACAGTTTTTAAATTTATAGTTTTCTTTCATTCAGCTAATTTTAATTTCATCTTAGTCCACCTATCATGAGAGGAGTTTTGTAAATACTCTGTCCATCCATCTTTCCTTTATGTGAGATGGATACTTTGGCCAAAAACAAACAATCATGTAATGTTTATTGGTTTACATGTGACAGCAGCTATCATCAAAATGTAGAATTTCCTCTAAATATAAGTATAAATGATCTCTTACAGATGTCATGTGAACACGTCCAGAGTCAGGAGATCGCAGGTAGCCAGAAGCACGATCAACTTCCTTTAAACACGAATACCAAGGTACATTTTAGTTCTTGTGTTCCTAAACAGAATTACTTGCTACGTGTGGTTTCATCAACCTTAATGTTCAATTAGGTGTGTATAGGAGTGTACTATGGTTTTTATGGACAGTTGTTTGTTTGGACAGTCAGACGCTATAAACAATCAGACAATCAATCAGATAACAGCTCATTACTGTCCTGACAAAACACTGTCCTTAAAAACCACAAAACAGTCACACACACAAACACACACAACTTCAGTTGAACATGTTATATTTACATGTATATGTCTATCTGTACATTATATGTATATGCATATATATACATGTATATGTTTATGCATATATACATCTATATGTTTATGCATATGTACATATATGCATATTCTTGTATATATACATATATGCATTTACATGTTTAAATGCATTTGCATATACAGTACATGTATATATGCACTTACATATACATGTATATATGCACTTACACATACATGTAAATAGGCACTTACATATACGTGTAATAGGCATGTAAATATAACATGTTCAACTCAAATTGTGTGTGTTTGTGTGTGTGACTGTTTTGTGGTTTCTAAGGACAATGTTTTGTCAGGACAGTAATGAGCTGTTATCTGATTGTCTGATTACTGTATAGCGTATTGCTGTCCTGACAAAACACTGTCCTTAAAAACCACAAAACAGTCACACACACAAACACACACAACTTCAGTTGAACATGTTATATTTACATGTATATGTCTATCTGTACATTATATGTATATGCATATATATACATGTATATGTTTATGCATATATACATCTATATGTTTATGCATATGTACATATATGCATATTCTTGTATATATACATATATGCATTTACATGTTTAAATGCATTTGCATATACAGTACATGTATATATGCACTTACATATACATGTATATATGCACTTACACATACATGTAAATAGGCACTTACATATACGTGTAATAGGCATGTAAATATAACATGTTCAACTCAAATTGTGTGTGTTTGTGTGTGTGACTGTTTTGTGGTTTCTAAGGACAGTGTTTTGTCAGGACAGTAATGAGCTGTTATCTGATTGTCTGATTATAGCGTATTGCTGTCCTAACAAACCACTGTCCATTAAAACCACAAAACAGTCACACACACAAACACACACAATTTTAGTAGAACATGTTATATTTACATGTATATGTCTATCTGATATGCATATATACATTTATATGCATATATGTATATACACTGTACAGTACATGAATATGCATTTATGATATGCTTATATACATGTATATATGTATATTTGTGTGTATGTATATGACATAGATATCAATTATATAAATAATGCAGGGATTGTTAAGTATGACTTCAATATTATTAGTCACAGTTTTTAAATTTATAGTTTTCTTTCATTCAGCTAATTTTAATTTCATCTTAGTCCACCTATCATGAGAGGAGTTTTGTAAATACTCTGTCCATTTATCTTTCCTTTATGTGAGATGGATACTTGGGCCAAAAACAAACAATCATGTAATGTTTATTGGTTTACATGTGACAGCAGCTATCATCAAAATGTAGAATTTCCTCTAAATATAAGTATAAATGATCTCTTACAGATGTCATGTGAACACGTCCAGAGTCAGGAGATCGCAGGTAGCCAGAAGCACGATCAACTTCCTTTAAACACGAATACCAAGGTACATTTTAGTTCTTGTGTTCCTAAACAGAATTACTTGCTACGTGTGGTTTCATCAACCTTAATGTTCAATTAGGTGTGTATAGGAGTGTACTATGGTTTTTATGGACAGTTGTTTGTTTGGACAGTCAGACGCTATAAACAATCAGACAATCAATCAGATAACAGCTCATTACTGTCCTGACAAAACACTGTCCTTAAAAACCACAAAACAGTCACACACACAAACACACACAACTTCAGTTGAACATGTTATATTTACATGTATATGTCTATCTGTACATTATATGTATATGCATATATATACATGTATATGTTTATGCATATATACATCTATATGTTTATGCATATGTACATATATGCATATTCTTGTATATATACATATATGCATTTACATGTTTAAATGCATTTGCATATACAGTACATGTATATATGCACTTACATATACATGTATATATGCACTTACACATACATGTAAATAGGCACTTACATATACGTGTAATAGGCATGTAAATATAACATGTTCAACTCAAATTGTGTGTGTTTGTGTGTGTGACTGTTTTGTGGTTTCTAAGGACAGTGTTTTGTCAGGACAGTAATGAGCTGTTATCTGATTGTCTGATTACTGTATAGCGTATTGCTGTCCTGACAAAACACTGTCCTTAAAAACCACAAAACAGTCACACACACAAACACACACAACTTCAGTTGAACATGTTATATTTACATGTATATGTCTATCTGTACATTATATGTATATGCATATATATACATGTATATGTTTATGCATATATACATCTATATGTTTATGCATATGTACATATATGCATATTCTTGTATATATACATATATGCATTTACATGTTTAAATGCATTTGCAAATACAGTACATGTATATATGCACTTAAATATACATGTATATATGCACTTACACATACATGTAAATAGGCACTTACATATACGTGTAATAGGCATGTAAATATAACATGTTCAACTCAAATTGTGTGTGTTTGTGTGTGTGACTGTTTTGTGGTTTCTAAGGACAGTGTTTTGTCAGGACAGTAATGAGCTGTTATCTGATTGTCTGATTACTGTATAGCGTATTGCTGTCCTGACAAAACACTGTCCTTAAAAACCACAAAACAGTCACACACACAAACACACACAACTTCAGTTGAACATGTTATATTTACATGTATATGTCTATCTGTACATTATATGTATATGCATATATATACATCTATATGTTTATGCATATGTACATATATGCATATTCTTGTATATATACATATATGCATTTACATGTTTAAATGCATTTGCATATACAGTACATGTATATATGCACTTACATATACATGTATATATGCACTTACATATACATGTATATATGCACTTATATATACATGTAATAGGCATGTAAATATAACATGTTCAACTCAAATTGTGTGTGTTTGTGTGTGTGACTGTTTTGTGGTTTCTAAGGACAGTGTTTTGTCAGGACAGTAATGAGCTGTTATCTGATTGTCTGATTACTGTATAGCGTATTGCTGTCCTGACAAAACACTGTCCTTAAAAACCACAAAACGGTCACACACACAAACACACACAACTTCAGTTGAACATGTTATATTTACATGTATATGTCTATCTGTACATTATATGTATATGCATATATATACATGTATATGTTTATGCATATATACATCTATATGTTTATGCATATGTACATATATGCATATTCTTGTATATATACATATATGCATTTACATGTTTAAATGCATTTGCATATACAGTACATGTATATATGCACTTACATATACATGTATATATGCACTTACACATACATGTAAATAGGCACTTACATATACGTGTAATAGGCATGTAAATATAACATGTTCAACTCAAATTGTGTGTGTTTGTGTGTGTGACTGTTTTGTGGTTTCTAAGGACAGTGTTTTGTCAGGACAGTAATGAGCTGTTATCTGATTGTCTGATTACTGTATAGCGTATTGCTGTCCTGACAAAACACTGTCTTTAAAAACCACAAAACAGTCACACACACAAACACACACAACTTCAGTTGAACATGTTATATTTACATGTATATGTCTATCTGTACATTATATGTATATGCATATATATATACATCTATATGTTTATGCATATGTACATATATGCATATTCTTGTATATAAACATATATGCATTTACATGTTTAAATGCATTTGCATATACAGTACATGTATATATGCACTTACATATACATGTATATATGCACTTACATATACATGTATATATGCACTTATATATACATGTAATAGGCATGTAAATATAACATGTTCAACTCAAATTGTGTGTGTTTGTGTGTGTGACTGTTTTGTGGTTTCTAAGAACAGTGTTTTGTCAGGACAGTAATGAGCTGTTATCTGATTGTCTGATTACTGTATAGCGTATTGCTGTCCTGACAAAACACTGTCCTTAAAAACCACAAAACTGTCACACACACAAACACACACAACTTCAGTTGAACATGTTATATTTACATGTATATGTCTATCTGTACATTATATGTATATGCATATATATACATGTATATGTTTATGCATATATACATCTATATGTTTATGCATATGTACATATATGCATATTCTTGTATATATACATATATGCATTTACATGTTTAGATGCATTTGCATATACAGTACATGTATATATGCACTTACATATACATGTATATATGCACTTACATATACATGTATATATGCACTTATATATACATGTAATAGGCATGTAAATATAACATGTTCAACTCAAATTGTGTGTGTTTGTGTGTGTGACTGTTTTGTGGTTTCTAAGGACAGTGTTTTGTCAGGACAGTAATGAGCTGTTATCTGATTGTCTGATTACTGTATAGCGTATTGCTGTCCTGACAAAACACTGTCCTTAAAAACCACAAAACGGTCACACACACAAACACACACAACTTCAGTTGAACATGTTATATTTACATGTATATGTCTATCTGTACATTATATGTATATGCATATATATACATGTATATGTTTATGCATATATACATCTATATGTTTATGCATATGTACATATATGCATATTCTTGTATATATACATATATGCATTTACATGTTTAAATGCATTTGCATATACAGTACATGTATATATGCACTTACATATACATGTATATATGCACTTACATATACATGTATATATGCACTTATATATACATGTAATAGGCATGTAAATATAACATGTTCAACTCAAATTGTGTGTGTTTGTGTGTGTGACTGTTTTGTGGTTTCTAAGGACAGTGTTTTGTCAGGACAGTAATGAGCTGTTATCTGATTGTCTGATTATAGCGTATTGCTGTCCTAACAAACCACTGTCCATTAAAACCACAAAACAGTCACACACACAAACACACACAATTTTAGTAGAACATGTTATATTTACATGTATATGTCTATCTGATATGCATATATACATTTATATGCATATATGTATATACACTGTACAGTACATGAATATGCATTTATGATATGCTTATATACATGTATATATGTATATTTGTGTGTATGTATATGACATAGATATCAATTATATAAATAATGCAGGGATTGTTAAGTATGACTTCAATATTATTAGTCACAGTTTTTAAATTTATAGTTTTCTTTCATTCAGCTAATTTTAATTTCATCTTAGTCCACCTATCATGAGAGGAGTTTTGTAAATACTCTGTCCATTTATCTTTCCTTTATGTGAGATGGATACTTTGGCCAAAAACAAACAATCATGTAATGTTTATTGGTTTACATGTGACAGCAGCTATCATCAAAATGTAGAATTTCCTCTAAATATAAGTATAAATGATCTCTTACAGATGTCATGTGAACACGTCCAGAGTCAGGAGATCGCAGGTAGCCAGAAGCACGATCAACTTCCTTTAAACACGAATACCAAGGTACATTTTAGTTCTTGTGTTCCTAAACAGAATTACTTGCTACGTGTGGTTTCATCAACCTTAATGTTCAATTATGTGTGTATAGGAGTGTACTATGGTTTTTATGGACAGTTGTTTGTTTGGACAGTCAGACGCTATAAACAATCAGACAATCAGTCAGATAACAGCTCATTACTGTCCTGACAAAACACTGTCCTTAAAAACCACAAAACAGTCACACACACAAACACACACAACTTCAGTTGAACATGTTATATTTACATGTATATGTCTATCTGTACATTATATGTATATGCATATATATACATGTATATGTTTATGCATATATACATCTATATGTTTATGCATATGTACATATATGCATATTCTTGTATATATACATATATGCATTTACATGTTTAAATGCATTTGCATATACAGTACATGTATATATGCACTTACATATATACATGTATATATGCACTTACACATACATGTAAATAGGCACTTACATATACGTGTAATAAGCATGTAAATATAACATGTTCAACTCAAATTGTGTGTGTTTGTGTGTGTGACTGTTTTGTGGTTTCTAAGGACAGTGTTTTGTCAGGACAGTAATGAGCTGTTATCTGATTGTCTGATTACTGTATAGCGTATTGCTGTCCTGACAAAACACTGTCCTTAAAAACCACAAAACAGTCACACACACAAACACACACAACTTCAGTTGAACATGTTATATTTACATGTATATGTCTATCTGTACATTATATGTATATGCATATATATACATGTATATGTTTATGCATATATACATCTATATGTTTATGCATATGTACATATATGCATATTCTTGTATATATACATATATGCATTTACATGTTTAAATGCATTTGCATATACAGTACATGTATATATGCACTTACATATACATGTATATATGCACTTACACATACATGTAAATAGGCACTTACATATACGTGTAATAGGCATGTAAATATAACATGTTCAACTCAAATTGTGTGTGTTTGTGTGTGTGACTGTTTTGTGGTTTCTAAGGACAGTGTTTTGTCAGGACAGTAATGAGCTGTTATCTGATTGTCTGATTATAGCGTATTGCTGTCCTAACAAACCACTGTCCATTAAAACCACAAAACAGTCACACACACAAACACACACAATTTTAGTAGAACATGTTATATTTACATGTATATGTCTATCTGATATGCATATATACATTTATATGCATATATGTATATACACTGTACAGTACATGAATATGCATTTATGATATGCTTATATACATGTATATATGTATATTTGTGTGTATGTATATGACATAGATATCAATTATATAAATAATGCAGGGATTGTTAAGTATGACTTCAATATTATTAGTCACAGTTTTTAAATTTATAGTTTTCTTTCATTCAGCTAATTTTAATTTCATCTTAGTCCACCTATCATGAGAGGAGTTTTGTAAATACTCTGTCCATCCATCTTTCCTTTATGTGAGATGGATACTTTGGCCAAAAACAAACAATCATGTAATGTTTATTGGTTTACATGTGACAGCAGCTATCATCAAAATGTAGAATTTCCTCTAAATATAAGTATAAATGATCTCTTACAGATGTCATGTGAACACGTCCAGAGTCAGGAGATCGCAGGTAGCCAGAAGCACGATCAACTTCCTTTAAACACGAATACCAAGGTACATTTTAGTTCTTGTGTTCCTAAACAGAATTACTTGCTACGTGTGGTTTCATCAACCTTAATGTTCAATTAGGTGTGTATAGGAGTGTACTATGGTTTTTATGGACAGTTGTTTGTTTGGACAGTCAGACGCTATAAACAATCAGACAATCAGTCAGATAACAGCTCATTACTGTCCTGACAAAACACTGTCCTTAAAAACCACAAAACAGTCACACACACAAACACACACAACTTCAGTTGAACATGTTATATTTACATGTATATGTCTATCTGTACATTATATGTATATGCATATATATACATGTATATGTTTATGCATATATACATCTATATGTTTATGCATATGTACATATATGCATATTCTTGTATATATACATATATGCATTTACATGTTTAAATGCATTTGCATATACAGTACATGTATATATGCACTTACATATACATGTATATATGCACTTACACATACATGTAAATAGGCACTTACATATACGTGTAATAGGCATGTAAATATAACATGTTCAACTCAAATTGTGTGTGTTTGTGTGTGTGACTGTTTTGTGGTTTCTAAGGACAGTGTTTTGTCAGGACAGTAATGAGCTGTTATCTGATTGTCTGATTACTGTATAGCGTATTGCTGTCCTGACAAAACACTGTCCTTAAAAACCACAAAACAGTCACACACACAAACACACACAACTTCAGTTGAACATGTTATATTTACATGTATATGTCTATCTGTACATTATATGTATATGCATATATATACATGTATATGTTTATGCATATATACATCTATATGTTTATGCATATGTACATATATGCATATTCTTGTATATATACATATATGCATTTACATGTTTAAATGCATTTGCATATACAGTACATGTATATATGCACTTACATATACATGTATATATGCACTTACACATACATGTAAATAGGCACTTACATATACGTGTAATAGGCATGTAAATATAACATGTTCAACTCAAATTGTGTGTGTTTGTGTGTGTGACTGTTTTGTGGTTTCTAAGGACAGTGTTTTGTCAGGACAGTAATGAGCTGTTATCTGATTGTCTGATTATAGCGTATTGCTGTCCTAACAAACCACTGTCCATTAAAACCACAAAACAGTCACACACACAAACACACACAATTTTAGTAGAACATGTTATATTTACATGTATATGTCTATCTGTACAGTATATGCATATATATACATGTATATGCATATATGTATATACACTGTACAGTACATGAATATGCATTTATGATATGCTTATATACATGTATATATGTATATTTGTGTGTATGTATATGACATAGATATCAATTATATAAATAATGCAGGGATTGTTAAGTATGACTTCAATATTATTAGTCACAGTTTTTAAATTTATAGTTTTCTTTCATTCAGCTAATTTTAATTTCATCTTAGTCCACCTATCATGAGAGGAGTTTTGTAAATACTCTGTCCATCCATCTTTCCTTTATGTGAGATGGATACTTTGGCCAAAAACAAACAATCATGTAATGTTTATTGGTTTACATGTGACAGCAGCTATCATCAAAATGTAGAATTTCCTCTAAATATAAGTATAAATGATCTCTTACAGATGTCATGTGAACACGTCCAGAGTCAGGAGATCGCAGGTAGCCAGAAGCACGATCAACTTCCTTTAAACACGAATACCAAGGTACATTTTAGTTCTTGTGTTCCTAAACAGAATTACTTGCTACGTGTGGTTTCATCAACCTTAATGTTCAATTATGTGTGTATAGGAGTGTACTATGGTTTTTATGGACAGTTGTTTGTTTGGACAGTCAGACGCTATAAACAATCAGACAATCAATCAGATAACAGCTCATTACTGTCCTGACAAAACACTGTCCTTAAAAACCACAAAATAGTCACACACACAAACACACACAACTTCAGTTGAACATGTTATATTTACATGTATATGTCTATCTGTACATTATATGTATATGCATATATATACATCTATATGTTTATGCATATGTACATATATGCATATTCTTGTATATATACATATATGCATTTACATGTTTAAATGCATTTGCATATACAGTACATGTATATATGCACTTACATATACATGTATATATGCACTTACATATACATGTATATATGCACTTATATATACATGTAATAGGCATGTAAATATAACATGTTCAACTCAAATTGTGTGTGTTTGTGTGTGTGACTGTTTTGTGGTTTCTAAGACAGTGTTTTGTCAGGACAGTAATGAGCTGTTATCTGATTGTCTGATTACTGTATAGCGTATTGCTGTCCTGACAAAACACTGTCCTTAAAAACCACAAAACAGTCACACACACAAACACACACAACTTCAGTTGAACATGTTATATTGACATTATATTATAATGACTCATTTGGTGTCTTCTACACAGGTTTCTGCTCACCCTGACCATTTGGTGTCTTCTCCACAGGTTTCTGCTCCTCCTGACCAAACTGTAGGAGAAGAACCGATGGGATCACTACCCTCATCTCTTGAACCACAGGTGAACAGCTTTCTTACTTGAAAATCTTTCTAATTTGTCTGACAGGTATTTTAGTGGACATGGGTTTTTGGGAGAGTAGACACAGTCCCCGCAATGCTTGTTCCTGTCAGGGGACTGCATTCTGAGGACTGTGTGTAGATGACTGTAGAGTAATATTGTTGGCAATCAGTAAGAACTTTTTAAAATAGTATTGCCAAACTTGTCTAGCTTTACCATAGCTTTTTACACAGTGTTACTGTATAGTGTTCTAACTTGAAGTTAATATTAAATAATTCTTAATGACTCATTTGGTGTCTTCTCCACAGGTTTCTGCTCATCCTGACCAAACTGTAGGAGAAGAACCGATGGGATCACTATCCTCATCTCTTGAACCACAGGTGAACAGCTTTCTGACTTGAAAATCTATCTAATTTGTCTGACAGGTATTTTAGTGGACATGGGTTTTTGGGAGAGTAGACACAGTCCCCGCAATGCTTGTTCCTGTCAGGGGACTGCATTCTGAGGACTGTGTGTAGATGACTGTAGAGTAATATTGTTGGCAATCAGTAAGAACTTCTTAAAATAGTATTGCCAAACAACTTGTCTAGCTTTACCATAGCTCTTTACACAGTGTTACTGTATAGTGTTCTAACTTGAAGTTAATATTAAATGAATCTTAATGACTCATTTGGTGTCTTCTCCACAGGTTTCTGCTCACCCTGACCAAACTGTAGGAGAAGAACCGATGGGATCACTATCCTCATCTCTTGAACCACAGGTGAACAGCTTTCTGACATGGAAATCTTTCTAATTTGTCTGACAGGTATTTTAGTGGACATGGGTTTTTGGGAGAGTAGACACAGTCCCCGCAATGCTTGTTCCTGTCAGGGGACTGCATTCTGAGGACTGTGTGTAGATGACTGTAGAGTAATATTGTTGGCAATCAGTAAGAACTTTTTAAAATAGTATTGCCAAACTTGTCTAGCTTTACCATAGCTTTTTACACAGTGTTACTGTATAGTGTTCTAACTTGAAGTTAATATTAAATAATTCTTAATAACTCATTTGGTGTCTTCTCCACAGGTTTCTGCTCATCTTGACCAAACTGTAGGAGAAGAACTGATGGGATCACTACCCTCATCTCTTGAACCACAGGTGAACAGCTTTCTGACTTTGAAATCTTTCTAATTTGTCTGACAGGTATTTTAGTGGACATGGGTTTTTGGGAGAGTAGACACAGTCCCCGCAATGCTTGTTCCTGTCAGGGGACTGCATTCTGAGGACTGTGTGTAGATGACTGTAGAGTAATATTGTTGGCAATCAGCAGGATCTTGCTTAAAATAATATTGCCAAACGGCTTGTTTAGCTTTACCGTAGCTCTTTACACAGTGTTACTGTGTAGTGTTCTAACTTGGTGTTAATATTAAATGAATCTTAATGACTCATTTGGTGTCTTCTCCACAGGTTTCTGCTCATCCTGACCAAACTGTAGGAGAAGAACCGATGGGATCACTATCCTCATCTCTTGAACCACAGGTGAACAGCTTTCTGACTTGAAAATCTATCTAATTTGTCTGACAGGTATTTTAGTGGACATGGGTTTTTGGGAGAGTAGACACAGTCCCCGCAATGCTTGTTCCTGTCAGGGGACTGCATTCTGAGGACTGTGTGTAGATGACTGTAGAGTAATATTGTTGGCAATCAGTAGGACCTTGCTTAAAATAGTATTGCCAAACAACTTGTCTAGCTTTACCATAGCTCTTTACACAGTGTTACTGTATAGTGTTCTAACTTGAAGTTAATATTAAATGAATCTTAATGACTCATTTGGTGTCTTCTCCACAGGTTTCTGCTCACCCTGACCAAACTGTAGGAGAAGAACCGATGGGATCACTATCCTCATCTCTTGAACCACAGGTGAACAGCTTTCTGACTTGAAAATCTATCTAATTTGTCTGACAGGTATTTTAGTGGACATGGGTTTTTGGGAGAGTAGACACAGTCCCCGCAATGCTTGTTCCTGTCAGGGGACTGCATTCTGAGGACTGTGTGTAGATGACTGTAGAGTAATATTGTTGGCAATCAGCAAGAACTTCTTAAAATAATATTGCCAAACTTGTCTAGCTTTACCATAGCTCTTTACACAGTGTTACTGTATAGTGTTCTAACTTGAAGTTAATATTAAATGAATCTTAATGACTCATTTGGTGTCTTCTCCACAGGTTTCTGCTCATCCTGACCAAACTGTAGGAGAAGAACCGATGGGATCACTATCCTCATCTCTTGAACCACAGGTGAACAGCTTTCTGACATGAAAATCTATCTAATTTGTCTGACAGGTATTTTAGTGGACATGGGTTTTTGGGAGAGTAGACACAGTCCCCGCAATGCTTGTTCCTGTCAGGGGACTGCATTCTGAGGACTGTGTGTAGATGACTGTAGAGTAATATTGTTGGCAATCAGTAAGAACTTTTTAAAATAGTATTGCCAAACTTGTCTAGCTTTACCATAGCTTTTTACACAGTGTTACTGTATAGTGTTCTAACTTGAAGTTAATATTAAATAATTCTTAATAACTCATTTGGTGTCTTCTCCACAGGTTTCTGCTCATCTTGACCAAACTGTAGGAGAAGAACTGATGGGATCACTACCCTCATCTCTTGAACCACAGGTGAACAGCTTTCTGACTTTGAAATCTTTCTAATTTGTCTGACAGGTATTTTAGTGGACATGGGTTTTTGGGAGAGTAGACACAGTCCCCGCAATGCTTGTTCCTGTCAGGGGACTGCATTCTGAGGACTGCGTGTAGATGACTGTAGAGTAATATTGTTGGCAATCAGCAGGATCTTGCTTAAAATAATATTGCCAAACGGCTTGTTTAGCTTTACCGTAGCTCTTTACACAGTGTTACTGTGTAGTGTTCTAACTTGGTGTTAATATTAAATGAATCTTAATGACTCATTTGGTGTCTTCTCCACAGGTTTCTGCTCACCCTGACCAAACTGTAGGAGAAGAAACGATGGGATCACTACCCTCATCTCTTGAACCACAGGTGAACAGCTTTCTGACTTGAAAATCTATCTAATTTGTCTGACAGGTATTTTAGTGGACATGGGTTTTTGGGACAGTAGACACAGTCCCCGCAATGCTTGTTCCTGTCAGGGGACTGCATTCTGAGGACTGTATGTAGATGACTGTAGAGTAATAATGTTGGCAATCAGTAAGACCTTGCTTAAAATAGTATTGCCAAACAACTTGTCTAGCTTTACCATAGCTCTTTACACAGGGTTACTGTATAGTGTTCTAACTTGAAGTTAATATTAAATGAATCTTAATGACTCATTTGGTGTCTTCTCCACAGGTTTCTGCTCACCCTGACCAAACTGTAGGAGAAGAACCGATGGGATCACTATCCTCATCTCTTGAACCAGAGGTGAACAGCTTTCTGACTTGGAAATCTTTCTAATTTGTCTGACAGGTATTTTAATGGACATGGGTTTTTGGGACAGTAGACACAGTCCCTGCAATGCTTGTGCCTATCAGGGGACTGCATTCTGAGGACTGTGTGTAGATGACTGTAGAGTAATATTGTTGGCAATCAGTAGGACCTTGCTTAAAATAGTATTGCCAAACAACTTGTCTAGCTTTACCGTAGCTCTTATTGTTACTGTATAGTGTTCTAACTTGAAGTTAATATTAAATGAATCTTAATGACTCATTTGGTGTCTTCTCTACAGGTTTCTGCTCACCCTGACCAAACTGTAGGAGAAGAACCGATGGGATCAAGATTTATGTTGTGCGAAGAGACTCAACAAAACTTGAACTCAATAATTTTCAAAGTAATTCAGAGGATTGATTTTCAGGTTGTTGAAAAAGGCAAAAATTGTTCTAGTAATATGTTTGCTTAAAGGTATCATAATTAGTTTTTTCTTTCTTTTTTTAAGTTGAGCTTCACCTTTAGTTGAAATGAGGCACAATGCTTTGTAGAGCTCTTTGGTGATCACCTTAATTTAAAGGACTTCAGGATTAAAATTTGAGTAGAATAGTGTTCTTGAATGCATTTTGAATGCATTTTGTTTGGTGCACCTGATGACACCAGCAACATCCTTCCCTGTCCCAGTGTTGGTTTTCCCCTCCCCCACTTCAACTCGGTGGTCAGAAATCTTGGAGTGCAGTTTGACTCCAATTTAAAGTTTGATAAACAGATCAGTTCTGTTGTCAAGACCAGCTTTTTCCAACTCCGTCTGCTCTCCAAAGTCAAGTCATTTCTTAGTCGTGGTGATCTGGAGAAGGCCATCCATGCCTTTGTGACCTCCAGACTTGACTATTGTAATGCTTTGTATCTTGGCATTAATCAATCCTCCATCTCCCGTTTACAGCTTGTACAGAACTCTGCCGCGCGCTTTTTGACCAACACACGAAAATATGAACACATCACTCCTGTCCTGTCCTCTCTACACTGGCTCCCAGTTCAGTTCAGGATACAGTTCAAGTTGCTGCTGTTTGTTTTCAAAGCTCTGAATGGACTTGCTCCCCTCTACATCTCAGAACTTCTGAAAGCCCATCAGCCTGGCAGGGACTTACGATCTGCCAGTCAACACCTGCTGGAGGTGCCTCGCTCGAGGTACAAGCAATGGGGAGACCGGTCATTTTCTGTTGCCGGCCCAAAAGCCTGGAACAGCCTCCCCCTTGAGCTGCGTGCCACCTCTGATCTGACTCTGTTCAAAACCAAACTGAAGACCCACTTGTTCAAAAAAGCTTTCAGTGTGTAACTTTTATTATTTTGTATTTTAGTATGTAGCATCTTTATTTCAATTGCATTTTTATTTCACTTGTTCAAAAAAGCTTTCTGTGTGTAACTTTTATTACTTGTGTTATTTTAGTATGTAGCATTTTTTATTTCCATTGCCTTCTTTTATCGCTGTGGTTTCTTATTCTATTTTCATTGATCTATTGTTCCCGTTTATTTTTCTTTTTATCCTGTTAAGCACCTTGGTCAATGCAAGGCATTGTGGAAGGTGCTATACAAATAAAGTTTATTATTATTATTATTCTTAAAACCTGCTTCAAAGAAAGATTATTTGCTTCTGAATCTATTTAAGTAGGATCTTTTGTTTAGTTTGAGTCATGTATATTGTGTATCTTCTAGATACTCCCTGTGATGGACTGGAGACTTGTCCAGGTGTCCCTGTGATGGACTGGAGATTTGTGCAGGTGTCCTTGTGATGGACTGTTGACTTGGACTTGTCCAGGTGTCCCTGTGATGGACTAGAGATTTGTGCAGGTGTCCCTGTGATGGACTGGTGACTTGTCCACGTGTCCCTGTGATGGACTGGAGACTTGTAAATGTGTCCCTGTGATGGACTGTAGACTTGTCCATGTGTCCATGTGATGGACTGGAGACTTGTCCATGTGTCCCTGTGATGGACTGGAGACTTGTCCATGTGTCCTTGTGATGGACTGGAGACTTGTCCACGTCTCCCTGTGATGGACTGGAGACTTGTACACGTCTACCTGTGATGGACTGGAGACTTGTGCAAGTGTCCCTGTGATGGACTTGTGATGTCCACGTGTCCTTGTGATGGACTTCTGATGTCCACGTGTCCCTGTGATGGACTGGAGACTTGTCCAAGTGTCCCTGTGATGGACTGGAGACTTGTCCAGGTGTCCCTGTCATGGACTAGAGACTTGTCCACATGTCCCTGTGATGGATTGGTGACTTGTCCTGGTGTCCCTGTCATGGACTGGAGACTTGTCCACATGTCCCTGTGATAAACTGGAGACTTGTCCAGGTGTTCTTGTCATGGACTAGAGACTTGTCCAAGTGTCCCTGTGATGGACTGGAGACTTGTCCAGGTGTCCCTGTGATGGACTGGAGACTTGTCCATGTGTCCATGTGATGGACTGGTGACTTGTGTAGGTGTTCCTATGATGGACTAGAGACTTGTAAATGTGTCCCTACACACACATATATATATATATATATATATATATATATATATATATATATATATGTATATGTGATAGATTGGAGACTTGTGCATGTGTCCTTGTGATGGACTGGAGACTTGTCCAGGTGTCCCTGTGATGGACTGGAGACTTGTCAAGGTGTCCCTGTGATGGACTGGAGATATGTCCAGGTGTCCCTGTGATGGACTGGAGACTTGTCCATGTGTCCATGTGATGGACTGGTGACTTGTAAATGTGTCCCTGTGATAGACTGGAGACCTGTAAATGTGTCCCTGTGATGGACTGGAGACTTGTAAATGTGTCCCTGTGATAGACTGGAGACTTGTAAATGTGTCCCTGTGATGGACTGGAGACTTGTAAATGTATCCCTGTGATGGACTGGTGACTTGTAAATGTGTCCCTGTGATGGACTGGTGACTTGTCCACGTGTCCCTGTGATGGACTGGAGACTTGTCCAGGTGTCCCTGTGATAGACTGGAGACTTGTCCACGTGTCCCTGTGATAGACTGGAGACTTGTGCAGGTGTCCCTGTGATGGACTGGTGACTTGTCCACGTGTCCTTGTGATGGACTGGAGACTTGTGCAGGTGTCCATGTGATAGATGGGAAACTTGTCCACGTGTCCCTGTGATGGACTGGAGACTTGTCCACGTGTCCCTGTGATGTACTGGTGGCTTGTCCAGCTGTCCCTGTGATGGACTGGAGACCTGTCCAGGTGTCCCTGTGATGGACTGGTGACTTGTACACGTGTCCCTGTGATGGATTAGAGTCTTGTCCACATGTCCCTGTAATGGACTGGAGACTTGTCCACGTGTCCCTGTGATGGACTGGTGACTTGTCCACGTGTCCCTGTGATGGACTGGAGACTTGTCCAGGTGTCCCTGTGATGGACTGGAGACTTGTAAATGTGTCCCTGTGATGGACTAGAGACTTATCCACGTGTCCCTGTGATGGACTGGTGACTTGTAAATGTGTCCCTGTGATGGACTGGAGACTTGTCCACGTGTCCCTGTGATGGACTGGAGACTTGTCCATGTGTCCCTGTGATGGACTGGAGACCTGTCCATGTGTCCTGTGATGGACTGGAGACGTTCACGTGTCCCTGTGATAGACTGGAGACTTGTCCATATGTCCTTGTGATGGACTGGAGACTTGTCCATATGTCCTTGTGATGGACTGGAGACTTGTCCATATGTCCTTGTGATGGACTGGAGACTTGTCCATATGTCCTTGTGATGGACTGGAGACTTGTCCACATGTCCCTGTGATGGACTGGAGACTTGTCCATATGTCCTTGTGATGGACTGGAGACTTGTCCATATGTCCTTGTGATGGACTGGAGACTTGTCCACGTGTCCCTGTGATGGACTGGAGACTTGTCCATATGTCCTTGTGATGGACTGGAGACTTGTCCACGTGTCCCTGTGATGGACTGGAGACTTGTCCATGTATCCCTGTGATGGACTGGAGACCTGTCCATGTGTCCTATGATGGACTGGAGACGTTCCCGTGTCCCTGTGATAGACTGGAGACTTGTCCATATGTCCTTGTCATGGACTGGAGACTTGTCCATATGTCCCTGTGATGAACTGGAGACTTGTGCAGGTGTCCATGTGATGGACTGGAAACTTGTCCACGTGTCCCTGTGATGGACTAGAGACTTGTCCACGTGTCCCTGTGATGTACTGGTGGCTTGTCCAGCTGTCCCTGTGATGGACTGGAGACCTTTCCAGGTGTCCCTGTGATGGACTGGTGACTTGTCCACGTGTCCCTGTGATGGACTGGAGACTTGTCCTTGTGATTGTTGGATATGTGCACCGGCGACCCCCGTGACCCAAAATGGAAGAAACGGGTAAAGATAATGAATGGATGTAGCAAATGGGCAATGTTTAGGCTGATGGTCCTCATTGATCATGTGAGCAACTGGTTTTGGCTGTCATCATAAAGTCTTTATTTATAAGACTGAGCTGAATACAGCATCTCAGACTAAGGAAGTCTTTCATCCGAAAGACTTCCTCAGTCTGAGATGCATTCAGCTCAGTCTTATAAATAAAGACTTCCTGATGACAGCCAAAACCAGTTGCTCACATGATCAATGAGGACCATCAGCCTAATCATGTGATCATATGAGAAGCTGGTTTTGGCTGTCATCAGCAAACTGTTTGATCCACTTTGAGAGGGTGCTATTTATGAGACTGAGCTGAATGTAGCACCTCAGACTGAGGAAGTCTTTATAAGACTGAGCTGAATACAGCATCTCAGACTGAGGAAGTCTTTCGTCGCTCGTAAGTCGGGGATCACCTGTACTTTACAGTGTGTTGTGATGAACCTTGTAAATAAAGTAAATTTTGTTTTAGAAATATGTTCAGGTTTATAATGTTAATGTTTTATAATATGTAAATATGTCATCTCAGAAGTCTTTCATCGCTCGTAAGTCGGGGATCACCTGTACTTTACATTGTGTTGTGATTAACCCTGCAGAAAAAGTAAAAATTTGTTTTAGAAATATGTAAATGTTGATATGTTTTATAATAATGTAAATATGTCACCAGAATTTAAGTTTTAATTTTTTTATTTGAAACATTTAAGTTTTATTTTATTTTAAACATTTGAAGATTTTGTTATTGAAGTTTTTTTAGTGAATGTAAATAAAGTATGTGCATAATTTGTTTAATAAAAGCAGTTCAAAAAATAGTTCTCCTAATGCAGTGTCCTGTCACATTTGTGTGTTTTATGTTAATTTTATGTTAAGTAGGCGGAGTTTAAATGTCCCTTTAAAGACCCCATAATGCATGTTTGTCCTCATAAACCACATTTTTTGACGTCCTTGTAAACCACACTGGAGTCTGGGTGGTAAAACGTGCTGTGAAGCTCCTATCGGAAAGCTAAAGGGACCCAAATTTTTTTCAAAATTTTTAGAGTGCACTGAGCTTGGTCCCAGGTCGCTAGGACCTCGGGAAGGGGTAGACCCCGTATTACACCTTCGGGCGGGTTTGGCGAAAAAGTCCGGCTAAACCACATTGACAAACCTGTGTGTGTGTGTGTGTGTGTGTGTGTGTGTGTGTGTAACATTGTCTTTATTGTACATGTGTTTCAGTGGTTCCTGCCTCTGTTTAGAGCTGATTAAGAAGAAGCTCCTCAAGACTGAAGGCCTGATGTTGACCAGCAGGACCCAGAGCCTCTTATCATAAAGTGGAAGAAAAGACCCTTAGACCAGTCTGGTGGGTGACCAACTTAATATGGAGGAGACCGATATCAGATTTTAGGTCACTACAGTTTCTTTAAAGAGTGAGGAGGATTTAAAAAAAAACATACCAGGAACCCAGATTTAAAGATTCACAAAGGCAGTTCCAGCTCTTCAAAGACTGACGTTAACGAGTATGATTAAGAGGATGGTGAAATGACCGGTCCTGACTCTCTGCTAAAGAACTCATCAGACTCTGAATCAGAACGTGAAGACAGTATGAAAGACTGGAAGGAGAGCAGGGCTCCTGAATCAGAGGTAAAAACTGTCAACAAATCTTTGAGCTGCTCTGAGTGTGGTAAGCAGTATGTCAGTAACCGGACTCTTCAAAGACACATGACAAGTCATTCAGGAGTGAAGTCTTCAAGATGTCTTCTTAATAAGAAATGTGTTGGAGAGAAGAAAAATATAGAGTCACATAGGAAAGTCCAGGCAAGACCAAAATCAATAAGCTGTGATGACTGTGGTAAAAGATTTACTTCCGAATCAAATTTAAACTCACACATGAGAGTCCACACAGGAGACAAGCCATTTCCTTGTGATCTTTGTGGACATAGATTTAGTAAGAAGTCAAGTTTAAACTCACACATGAGAGTGCACACAGGAGACAAGCCGTTTCTTTGTGTTCTTTGTGGACAAAGATTTAGTCATAAGACAAATTTAAACTCACACATGAGAGTCCACACAGGAGACAAGCCATTTCCTTGTGATCTTTGTGGACAAAGATTTAGTCAGAAGACAAATTTAAACTCACACATGCGAATCCACACAGGAGACAAGCCATTTCCTTGTGATCTTTGTGGACATAGATTTAGTAAGAAGTCAAGTTTAAACTCACACATGAGAGTGCACACAGGAGACAAGCCATTTCCATGTGAACTTTGTGGACATAGATTTAGTACGAAGTCAAGTTTAAACTCACACATGAGAGTCCACACAGGAGAAAAGCCGTTTCCATGTGATCTTTGTGGACAAAGATTTAGTCATAAGGCAGATTTAAAAAAACACATGAGAGTCCACACAGGAGAAAAGCCATTTCCATGTGATCTTTGTGGACATAGATTTAGTCACAAGACAAATTTAAACTCACACATGAGAGTCCACACAGGAGACAAGCCATTTCCATGTGAACTTTGTGGACATAGATTTAGTCAGAAGACAGATTTAAACAGTCACATGAGAGTTCACACAGGAGACAAGCCATTTCCATGTGATCTTTGTGGACAAAGATTTTGTCAGAAGACACATTTAAACAGTCACATGAGAGTTCACACAGGAGACAAGCCGTTTCCTTGTGACCTTTGTGGACAAAGATTTAGTCAGAAGACAGATTTAAACAGTCACATGAGAGTTCACACAGGAAACAAGCCATTTCCATATGATCTTTAACTGTAACTGGGTACTAAACTTCTTAACAGACAGACCACAGTCCGTGAAGATCCACAACTTCTCCTCCTCCACCATAACCCTCAGCACTGGCTCTCCTCAAGGATGTGTGCTGAGCCCCCTTCTGTTCACTCTGCTCACATATGATTGTACAGCCACACATCCAGGCTGTCATATTGTTAAGTTTGCAGATGATACAGCGGTGGTGGGATGCATCACAAACAATGATGAGTCCAGCTACAGACAGGAGGTGGAACACCTGGAGAGCTGGTGCAAAGAGAATAATCTTCACATGAATGTGAAGAAGACAAAGGAGATGATTGTGGACTTCAGAAGGAATAAACACACCCACGCCCCACTGAAAATAGGTGGATCTGCAGTGGAAGTGGTCTCCAGCTACAAATACTTGGGTGTACACTTGAATGATAACCTCAGCTGGAGCAACAACACCACCAGCCTGATCAAGAAAGGTCATCAAAGACTCTACTTCCTCAGACGACTGAGACGAGCTGGTCTGAGCAGCCCAGTTCTCACCTCGTTCTACAGGTGTGCAGTGGAGAGCGTCCTGTGCTCCAGCATCAACGTGTGGCATGGAGGCTGCACAGTTGAAGAGAGGAAAGCTCTACAGAGAGTGGTGAAGGCTGCACAGAAGTCTGTTGGAGTCAGTCTCCCCACCATCACAGACATTTACACCTCCAGATGCAGGAAAAGAGCCACCTGCATCATGAAAGACCTCACTCACCCAGCACACTCACTCTTTGCCCCACTCCCCTCAGGACGGAGGTTGAGGAGCATCAAATGTAGAACCACTAGACTGAGGAACAGCTTCTACCCTGAGGCTGTTAGACTCATGAATAAATAAAATAAAATAAAAATAAACACTGCAAAATATCACATCATGCTGATGCTGATCTGTTTTCTTGTTGCTGTGTTCATCTGTGACCATCTGCTCATACAGACTCATGTTCGTGCTGCTGTTTATAATGATGTTTTTTTCCACTATATTAGGGCTTAGTGTATTACTAGTTGATGTTTTTCTTAGTTAATTCTAGATGTTATTACTGTTTTTCTCTTGCATTTGTTGTTGGATGTAACTGGGACCCCGTGTACATAATCTCGTTTTCATCACATGTACCACAT
>JBBPBX010053784.1:0-23725 GCA_038048925.1 Garcialebias charrua
CTACGGTTTACATTTAACACTACTGTTTACATTTATCACTACTGTTTACATTTATCACTACTGTTTACATTTATCACTACTGTTTGTATTACATTACTGTCTATAGTCATACTATTGTTTACATTAATTACTACTGTTTACATTTATCACTACTGTTTACATTTATCACTTGATCACACAATTCTCCTTGAAAAATTAAACAAATGGTATTAGAGGACCAGCATTACAGTGGGTGTCTAGCTATTTGAAAGATAGGAAACAGTTTGTACAGATAAATGATGTAAGATCTAACCTCTGTAATATCACATGTGGAGTTCCTCAAGGCTCTGTACTTGGACCAAAGCTATTTATTTTATATGTGAATGACTTGGTAAATGTGTCAGGACTCCTTAAATGTGTACTTTTTGCTGATGATACCACATTTTTTTGTTTAGGTGAAGATATATAGCCTGGTTAAAACCAGACCCTTGTCCTTCACTTCGCTTTGTACTAGGGTCTGGGACTTCTCATTTCTCCGGTAGATTTTTGACCGGACCAATCAGAGAGCAGAAGGCGGAGTTTTGAACGACGTCGACTGACGTCGTCAGTTAAAATGGCTGCCGCCACGAAGGAATTTTCATGAAAACAAGGTAAAAAACTATTATTTCTTTGCTGAGAAAAAATATATTTCTTAGCTGACGTTATATCAGAAGTGTTCCTGAGCAATCAGAGAACAGAAGGCGGAGTTTTGAACGACGTCGACTGACGTCGTCAGTTAAAATGGCTGCCGCCACGAAGGAATTTTCATGAAAACAAGGTAAAAAACTATTATTTCTTTGCTGAGAAAAATATATTTCTTAGCTGACGTTATATCAGAAGTGTTCCTGAGCTTAACAGTTCCTAAATCAATTCACGAAATGGTCAAATCTGCTGGATTTAAATAGTTTCGGTTTGACATTTTCCAAACAGCCTCGGGTGCGCTACGAAAATAAATGATAAAAAATCGAATTTTATCTCAAATGTTTAATCTAGGCCAACAGTCAGTAAATTAGAGCCATATAATTACACACTGGTAGCAGAAAAAAATATCCACCGAGTGGTTTCTGAGCTATTTATCTGAATAGCCTGGCCTCGCCAGGCTAAACTAACAAAACTCCGCCTTCCGTTCTCTGATTGGTCCATTCAAAAATCTATCTGAGAAATCGTTGTCTATGGGACAAGTCCCAGACCCTAGTACGAAGCAAAGTGAAGGACAAGGGTCTGGTTTTAACCAGGCTAGAAGATATAGAACAAATGTTGGAATTGATAAAGACAGAATTTGTCAAAATACAAACTTGGTTTAAAATCAATAAATTATCATTAAATCTAGAAAAAACTAATTACATTATATTCAGTAATAAAAAGAAAACTGTTGATGTTCCATTCAAAATTGAGGGTGTTGAGATTTGTAGAGTGAATGAGGTGAAGTTTTTGGGTGTTATTATTGATTGATTGATTGATTGATTGATTGATGTTTATTCATTCATTTAAAAAAAAGAACAATACAAGACAGTTTCATCAGATACAAGAATACAAGTAGGATAAAATGAAGGGAGCAGAAAGAAGATGAAATCTTATTATATCTGCCCCTTATTTCACAGTTTGTTCAACCAATGATAACCTTCAAGCAACATCACAGAATGAATAATTCTACTTATTTTTCTAACTGTAATACACAAACTACATCACAAAATGAATAATTCTACTTAATTTTCTAACTGTAATACACAAACTACATCACAAAATGAATAATTCTACTTAATTTTCTAACTGTAATACACAAACTACATCACAAAATGAATAATTCTACTTAATTTTTCTAACTGTAATACACAAACTACATCACAAAATGAATAATTCTACTTAATTTTTCTAACTGTAATACACAAACTACATCATTCTAACTGTAATACACAAACTACATCACAAAATGAATAATTCTACTTAATTTTTCTAACTGTAATACACAAACTACATCACAAAATGAATAATTCTACTTAATTTTTCTAACTGTAATACACAAGACGGTAATCCTCAGACGGCTGAGACGAGCCGGTCTGAGAAGCCCAGTCCTCACCTCGTTCTACAGGTGTGCAGTGGAGAGCGTCCTGTGCTCCAGCATCAACGTGTGGCATGGAGGCTGCACAGTTGCAGAGAGAAAAGCTCTGCAGAGAGTGGTGAAGGCTGCACAGAAGTCTGTGGGAGTCAGTCTCCCCACCATCACAGACATTTACACCTCCAGATGCAGAAAAAGAGCCACCTGCATCATGAAAGACCTCACTCACCCAGCACACTCACTCTTTGCACCACTCCCCTCGGGACGGAGGTTGAGGAGCATCAAATGTAGAACCACTAGACTGAGGAACAGCTTCTACCCTGAGGCTGTCAGACTCATGAATAAATAAATAATAAGAATAAACACTGCAAAATGTCACATCATACTGATACTGATCTGTTTCTTGTTGCTGCGTTCATCTGTGACCATCTGCTCATGTTCGTGCTGCTGTTTATAATGATGTTTTTCTACTACATTAGGGCTTAGTGTATTACTAGCTGATGTCTCTCTTAGTTAATCCTAGATGTTATTATTGTTTTTCTCTTGCATTTGTTGTTGGATGTAACTGGGACCCTGTGTACATAATCTCGTTTTCAACACATGTACTACATGCGGTGCAAATGACAATAAATTCTCTCTGACTCTGACTCTGACAAACTACATCATCCATAATTCTACTTATTTTTTATAACTGTGATACACAAACTACATTACAAAATGAATAATTCTACTTAAATTTTTCTAACTAATACACAATATTTCTAACTAATACACAAACTACATCACACTTAATTTTTTTTTTCTATTTATTTTTTCCTATTTTTTTATTATTTTATTTTTTTCTACTTAATTTTCCTAACTGTAATACACAAACTAGATCATAAAATGAATAATTCTACTTAATTTTTCTAACTGTAATACACAAACTAAAAGATGGCACAACATCAAGATGTTCACAAAATGAATAATTCTACTTAATATTCCTAACTGTAATACACAAAATACATCACAAAAATGAATAATTCTACTTAATTTTTCTAACTGTAATACACAAACTGCTTCACAAAATGACTAACTCTACTTAATTTTTCTAACTGTAATACACAAACGCACTAAGCTACATCATAAGTACAACATAGGTGTAATACACAAACACGCGAGGTTACATCATATATAGTTTTTGAGCAAGTCCTTTTTGACCTTTTTCTTAAATGTATGCATTGATTTTTCATTTTTAACATCACTCTCCAGAGCATTCCACAATCGAACTCCCTGAATTGAGGTAGACCGTCCCTTTAAGCTGGTTCTGAATTGTGGTTTGATGAATATCTCTGTCCCTTTGAGATTGTAATAACTTTGTCTTTTTATAAAGTTTCTTTGGATATTTAAAGGTAATGTGTTATTATGAGCCCTATACATAACTGATAAAATACTATATTCTACCAATTCCTGGAATTTCAATAAGTTTAGCTGAAGAAACAAAGTGTTTGATGGGTGACTGAAATGTTTTCTGGTGATTACTCTTACAGCTCTCTTTTGTAAAATAAAAACAGGCTTTGTAATAGTTTTGCACGCTTTTCCCCAAACCTCAATACAATAGATTAAATGTGGAGCAATGATTGTGTTATACAACATATGTAAAACTTTATCAATTAAAAAATCCCTGACTTTATACAGTACTGCAATTGATCTAGCTATTTTTTTTTAATGGAATTTACATGATGTTTCCACGTCAGTTTGTCATCAATGATAACACCCAGAAACTTCACTTCACTCACTTTACAGATCACAACATCTTCAATTTCAAATGGATCGTCATCAACAATTCTCTTTTTGTTACTGAATATCATGTAATTAGTTTTATCTAAATTCAAAGATAATTTGTTTAATTTAAACCAAGTTTGTATTTTTATAAATTCTGTTTTCATCATATCCAAAATCTGTTTTATGTCATTACCCGAACAGAAAAATGTGGTGTCATCGGCAAAAAGAACACATTTAAGTAGTCCTGACACATTTACCAAGTCATTCACATATAAAATAAATAACTTTGGTCCAAGCACAGAACCCTGAGGAACTCCACAAGTGATATCACGGAGGTCAGATCTAACATCATTTATTTGCACAAACTGTTTCCTGTCCTTCAAATAGCTAGATACCCACTGTAATGCTGGTCCTCTAACACCATATTTATTTAGTTTTTCAAGGAGAATGGTGTGGTCAATGGTATCAAATGCTTTTTTTAGATCAACAAAAACACTAACACAGTACTGTTTATGATCGACAGCATTAGTTATTTGTTCCATTAAATCCATGAGAGCCATTGACGTAGTTTTTTTCTCTAAACCCATACTGACTGCTACTTAAAATATTTTGATGACAAACTGACATGGAAACAACACATAAATTATGTAAGAATAAAAATAGCTAAATCGATTGCAGTACTGTACAAAGTGAGAGACCTATTGAATGATAAAGCTCTGTATTTGTTGTATAACACAATCATTGTTCCACACTTAATCTATTGTATTGATGTTTGGGGGAATGCGTGTAAAACAATCACAAAGCCTATTTTTGTATTACAGAAAAGAGCTGTAAGAATTATCACTAGAAAACATTACTGTCATCCATCAAGCACATTATTTTATCAACTGAAGTTATTGAAGTTCCATGATTTGGTAGATTATAATATTTTATCAGTTATGTATAGGGCTCAGAATAACGCATTACCTTTAAATATCCAAATGCATTTTGTTAAAAGACAAAGTTCTTATAATCTTAAGGGGACAGATATATTTGTAAAACCACAATTCAGAACTAGTTTGAAGAGACGGTCTACCTCAATCCAGGGAATTCGATTATGGAATGGCTTGGAGAATGTAGTTAAAAATGCCAAGTCAATGTTTACTGAAAATGATCAAAACAAATGTGTTAAAAAAATAGCGTAATGTATGTTGTATTAGTTAGAAAATTAGAAAGAGTTATTCATTTTGTTCTGTTGCTGGAAGATTCTGATTGTTTGATAAAAGGGGCAGATATAATAAGATTTATTTTTCTTTCTGCTTCCTTTCATTTTTTTATATTTTGTACGTTATCATGGGATTGTCTTGTATTGTGTTTTTTGTGTGTAAAAAAAATGGAACAAATTCAATAAACATAAACATAAACATCACTAGTGTTTGTATTACATTACTGTCTATATAGTCATACTACTGTTTACATTTATCACTACTGTAAGGGGTTAAGAGGAGGTCAATATTAATACTGACCTCTTTACCTTAATTAATTTACTTATTCAGATTGAATAGTAAATTCACGGATTCTGTTCTTTTTCAGTTTACCCAATATCTCTGTGATCTTTATGATGGATAAATAAACAGAGCCATTAAGTGACAAAGACGTTAACTTAGTTTGATATGTCAAAGAGACACTATCATTTATTTAAAATAAATCACTAAATCAACATCATTACACTTGATTGGCAGGGTTTCACCTTCTTGCGATTTAACACACATCACACACTTGATTTAACACAACAGACATAAATACTAGATGTTACACATATTTAGTCTGAGGGGCTCTTCAGCTTAAAATAGTTTCCAGCTTAAGATTGAGAGGGAAAGGGAAAAGGAGGAATAAGAGGTTGGAGAGATTAAGTTATTTATCTCGAGTGTAACCAGAGATGACACTTTCCATCCGACTTCGGCTAAATCCCAGGTACGTTTGTAAACAGCTCTTTACCTTTTGACGATGCGTCTGATAAAGATATCACCAGCCTCCCAGGTGCACAGAGTCCTTCCGGCCCTCGTACGTCTGAACTGGTCGTTTACTTCCAACGTCTCCTCGGATCCGCGTCAGCCGTCAGAAACATGTGGCAGCTTCTGGCCGACTTCAAGACGAGATGTTTCTCAAAGAAAGTTCATTAGGAACTTTGGAGCTTTTGCTCGGGGAACTGGATGGAGGCGTCCATCAGTTCTAGCTGACAAGTTAGTCTTTGGCTCTTGACCAAGCTTGACCAGCTGCAAGGCAGAGAGCTTTCAGGTCTCTGTCCATTCAAACTCTCTGTCCATTCAAAGACTGAAGCGTTTCCGCACAGTTAGAACTTAAAAAGAGACTTAGAGAGGAGAGAAACTTGTCTCTTTTTCATTGGTCCACTTGTTATCACTATTCAAGGTGAAATTCAGCACAGAGAAGGAAATTGTTTAGGAAAAGTATCTGAGTGAGAGACTTTCAGACGCTAGATGAGAGTTTTAGCTGAAACTCGACAAAAACAATTTCAGTGTAAGTCAGTTTGACATTTTAGCTGAACTTTGACACCTTTTCACTTGCAGAAATGACACATTGATGTTTCACATTTAAAGAATAACAGCATATAACATATATCATGAAAATGACAAAAGTTATTCTTTTGATTACATTAGAATAAAATCAAAGGTAGAAATAGTCTCTTTTGGTGACTATATTCTGATTACAACTAATGGAATGATTTTGTGATAAATGTCTTGCTTTACTGAGAGGTCAGTAAAGATCATCTCTGGAACAGTTCAAAAGTACACAGATGTAATAAAGTGAACATGGTCATGTCCACTACACTACTGTTTACATTTATCACTACTGTTTATATTTATCACTACTGTTTACATTTATAACTACTGTTTACATTTATCACTACTGTTTGTATTACATTACTGTCTATAGTCATACTACTGTTTACATTTATTACTACTGTTTACATTTAACACTACTGTTTACATTTAACACTACTGTTTACATTTAACACTGCTGTTTACATTTATTACTACTGTTTACATTTAACACTACTGTTTACATTTAACACTACTGTTTACATTTAACACTGCTGTTTACATTTACCACTACTGTTTACATTTATTACTACGATTTACATTTATTACTACTGTTTACATTTATTACTACTGTTTGTATTATATTACTGTCTATAGTCATACTACTGTTTACATCTACATTTACACTACTGCTGATATATATATTCTTTTTACTAGCCTTATTGCATGCCACTTTACCTCTATACCAATATCAAAGACCTCATACATATATTGTGTACATAAACTTCATATGCTGGCTTTGTCACTTTATTACAAATGTCAATGTCAGAACCTTCATTTTATTTTATAGATATACTTTTTATACTTTTATACTACTATGCAAAAACTCAGGACAGTATTACACGTGTACACTTTTACTATTTCATTTTATGCTTATGTTTATTAAATGTTTTAATGTTTAAATGGTTATTGTTGCACTGGGGGTCTGAGAGAAATGCAATTTCAATCCTGTGTATGTCCTGTACATATCGCAGTTTTGACAGTAAAGCTGACTTTGACTTTGAACAGCAAAAGAAAAGGCTTGTTGCACACTGTAAACTCGCAAAAACAGGATATGACCCAACATCAGGAGGAGACGCTTCTTCCGACTTCCGGCAAGATGGCGAACAGGGTACATGCACCCAACTGAGCTCCGTTCGGCCGGTCCCAAAATATTGAATTAAATTTGTCCTTACTTACTCATAACAATTTGCAAACATAACAGCGGGCATTGGATATATTTCAACATGTCTTTGCGCAACAACAAGGACTTTCCTCCACTCAAGAGCGCCAATGCTAATGCAGCCGACATGCTAGCAAGCCACAACTATGCTAACGATATTAGCATGGACTCACTAAAAGTTAGCTCTGCCAGCAACTCCGGAATGAGGCGTCCTTTAAGTGCCACTCCAACGAAAACCCCACCAGCTAAAAAACTAGCGACAGAAGTTGAGCCTTCTCTTGCTGATGTTCTGATGGCCATAAAGAACCTGGATAACAAGGTGGGAGATTTTGGAAAACAGCTTAAAGAAAACTCTGAAATGTTTGCTAGCATGATCCAGCGCGTGGAAATGAATTCAGTAGAAATCACAGAATGCAAATCAAGAGTGGATAATCTGGAAAAAGAATATTCAGATATTATAAAAGAAAATGCAGAACTGAAAGAGCAAATGCTTGAAATGGAAAGATACAAACGCCGCTGGAATTTAAGAATCTCTGGCCTCAAAGAAAAAGAAGGAAAAAACCTACGAGCAGAAGTCAATGAGCTTCTACTTCAGATCTCTCCAGAATGGGAGCCAGTCATGGAAGACGTGGTCGACTCAATCCATCGCATCGGGAGAAAAGAAAACGGAAGAAGCCGTCAAATCATCGTACAGTTTCTCAGGAGACGTCACAGGGATGCAGTTTGGAAAGCGACAAAAGACTCTCCAGTTTACAAGAATCAAAATCTGAGTTTTGCTCAAGACTTCACAAAAGGAGATCGACAGAAAACAGAACAACTGTGGCCAAAAATCAAACAAGCTAGAGCGTTGGGTAAGGTGGCATTTTACAAAGGCCACATTGCTGTGATTGATGGTCGTACAGTAATAAATTAGCTATTTCTATCAGGGGGAAAATACCCTTTGCCGATTTATTGTTTTAATTGTTCACTGCAACTCTGTATTAGTTATACACTTGTTCGCATCAAATGTTCAGTATAAGGTCAATACCCAAGTTTGTTTTAATTGGGACTCGCCTTGAAGTTATTTTATTACCTTTATTTCTCTGACTTAAAACACTTAAGATAGTCAGTTCTTGTTAATATTTGTTTAACTGTATCTCATTTTGGGGTTTCTTTCAAAATCTAATTCAAGTTTATGTCCTGGTCCCATAACATTAAACTTTTATCACTCAACGCAGAGATAACCTTAAAAGAAAAGCTACTTTTTTATATTGTAAAAACAAAAGTCCACAATGTGTATTTCTCCAAGAAACTCACTCTCAGGATTCGGATGAAAAATTCTGGTCAACCCAGTGGGGAGACAAAATAATATTCTCACACGGTTCAACTAGAGCAGCAGGAGTTGCAATTTTATTCAACAACTGCCCTGGGAAAATAATAACCACAAAAGCACATAATGATGGCCACTGGCTCATATGTGTTTTAGAATTAGATAACTCCTCACTCATTTTGGGGAACATTTACGGCTACTGTAACACAAAACAAAACAAAGATCTTATCCTAAACATCAAAGAAACGATACTTGAACTCAAAAAAAGATACTGCACAGAAAATGTAATAATTGGAGGTGACTGGAACATGGTTTTAGATGAATATATGGACAGATTTCCCAGCAAGTTCACTGATCAGCACCCTAACTCATTATTAACCGATTTCTGTAACACTTTATGCATCCATGACCCATGGAGAGAACAAAATACAAACCACCAACAGTTTACCTGGTTTAAACCAGATGCCTCAAGTAAGTCCAGATTAGATTATTGGCTAATAGCAGACACAATGATTAATCAAATATCCATGTGTGAAATTTCCCCTGCTCCGCTCACTGATCACTGCTGTATTGAGATTTCAGTCTCACCAGTAACAAACTCTAAAAACATAAAAGGATACTGGAAATTTAATGCACTCCTCCTAAAACAGGTTGAATCTAATAATAAAATCAAAGACATAATTCAAGAAATTCTACAAGATGACTCTCTACAGTCATATGTCCAAAAATGAGAATTTATGAAATACAAAATACGCCAATGGAGACTACAGGCAGAAATTAGTATTATTACTATAAACTGGCACAATGCATCTTTCCTGTTTTTGTAGGTCAATGTATTGTTGTGCACTGTCCCTGAGAAAACAAATAAAATCATCATCATCATCATCATCATCAATATTCAATTTCCTTTAGCAAACAGATTAAGAAGGATAACAAATTAGAAGAAGATAACATCATTAAAGAAATATACATGATTAGCAACAAACAATATCTAACAGAGGGTGAAAAACTTTCTTCATTACATCTCAAACTTGATAAAATATATGAAAGAAAGGCCAGAGGAGCATTCATCAGATCAAGAGCCAAGTGGATGGAAGAAGGGGGAAAAAAACTAAGCTTATTTTTGCAGATGTAAAGGATTATGAGGAGGTCAATATTAATACTGACCTCTTTACCTTAATTAATTTACTTATTCAGATTGAATAGTAATTTCACGGATTCTTTTCTTTTTCAGTTTACCCAATATTTCTGTGATCTTTATGATGGATAAATAAACAGAGCTATAGAGTGACAATGGACATTGACTTAGTTTGGTATGCCAGGCGACACTACCATTTATTTAAAATAAATCAACTAAAATCAACACCATTACACTTGATTGACATGATTTCACTTTCTTTCAAATTAATACGTCAGCACACTTAAATTTAACACAACAGACTTCAATATTGGATGTTAACATATTTAGTCTGTGGGCTCTTCAGCTTAAAATAGTTTCCAGCTTAGATTGAGAGGGAAAAGAATAGGAGGAAAGATTTAAGAAGAATTGGGAGGTTAAGAGAGGAAGTTTATCTTGCATTTATGAAACCAGATGACACTCTTCCGTACGCGTCCAGCTAAGATATCATCACACCTCCAGCAAGCAAACAGCTGCTCCTTTACCTTAAGACGTCCGCCTTGGTTCTGGCAAAGAGCTGTGATCAGCTTTGGACTGACGAGTCGTCGGTCCCGCAAGTCCAAGCTGGACTCCAGACGTGTTTACCTTGTCGGTGTCGGTGATACTCGCTTTCGTCGGCAGAAGCCGTGGCAATCGTGGTTTTTTGGCTCAAGATAATTTATTCCAGGAAGGAATAACAAAGTTTGAGCTTACGCTCATTCGAAGTGGACTCATAACAGCAAGTTATCAGTCCCAGCTGGATGACGAAGGTCGTTAGCTCTTGACCAAGCGTACCCCAGCCCTTTGGGAAGGTTCACATCTCTTTTGAAGCTCCCAGCAAACTCTGAAGTGTTTCAGCAAAACTTAGGACTTAAAAAGGAACAAAGAGAGGAGTTCACTTGTCTTATCACGACCCAAGGTTACAGCCAGAGCAGAGGGAGATTTGTTTAGGAAAAGACAGCAAGCTGGAGCCCTTTTCATGAAAAACAACAGATTAACTGTCTTCTGACTTTCTAAACAAAACCGTCCGGTCTCTGTGACCCGAGGTTTCACCTTTAACACAGCAGTGAACACCGTTTAACTCTTACAGAATAACACAGCTTAAAAGCACACATCATGAAAATGACAAAAGTTATTCTTTTGGTCACATTAGAATAAAATCAAAGATAGAAATAGTCTCTTTTGGTGACTATGTTCTAAGATTACAACTAATGGAATGATTTTGTGGTAAATGTCTTGCTTTACTGAAAGGTCATCACTGGACAGTTCAAAAACCTTAGTTTGACCCTGGGTAGGTCCACTACACAGACTTGAAAAAAGACGACAGGAAAGAAACTCCATCCAAACTCTTACAATTAATGGTTCAGACCCTAAATTAATTGCAAATGAAATGAGTTTGTTTTACCAAAACCTATACTGTATAGCTCATCCTTTTCCAAAACAGACTCTGACACTTTCTTAAACAATATTAAAGACTCCATCCCCCAAATTGACAATAGCTTCAAAGAAGAATGTGAAAAAGATATCAGTATAGAGGAATTAGACAAAGCTGTTACATGTTTATCACATGCTAATCAGCTGTTCTCCAAATCAAACATTAAAAAATTGAGAACTAAAATATATTTCTTACCCTTTAAGTCCCAAAACGAAAGAAATCCACTTCAAAGTTATGAACAACATCTATCCATCCAACGAGTTGTTAAGATTGAGGTTTGGTATTGATCATAACAGCTGTGTGTTTTGTGAGACGGACATTGAAACGACTGATCATCTGTTTTTCCATTGTATCTACTCTGGGACGTTTTGGGAGGACATACAAGACCGGCTATCATCCAAAATCCAAATCACTCCCTTCACAAGAGAATCGATTATATTTGGTATCCATCTGGAAAACTGAAAACTGGACCTGATAGTGATTATCCTGGGAACATTTTTCATCCACACTTCCAAATGGAGAAAGACAAAACCACTCTTTTTATCTCAAAGCCCTGAAGATGATGAACAAAAAAAATGCACAATTCCTTCTTGGAGCGTTTGAAGATCATAGTATATTCTTGGACCCATAAAGCAGTCAACAGGTCATAACGTTTTCTTTTATTTTTCTTTCCTGTATATTTTAGTTATGCCTACACTGTACTGTTATTTACTCACTTGGTTATTCATTGTACTACGTTTTTGTCCAGTTGATTGATTCTTGTTCCCTTTATATGTGCCCTGCTGAAAGTTGTTTAACACTGGTGGTTATTAATATGCCTTTATAATTTTGTAAATTACTCTCTTTCAAAAAAAGAAAAAAAGAGACGCTACTTCTGGTTGTCGTGAAAAAGGTCTGTTGAGGCAGCAGGGGGCGCTGTCGCTTCCGGTTCTACCTAAAACCAAATAAGGAAATGACGTGATGCGCGTGCGGCCATGGCCTCAAATTGAAAATAGACTTGATGACGCCGGCGTTGAGTACAAGTTGTTCAGAGACACAAAACCAGGTTAGTTGAATGATTCTTTGAATACGGTGAAGTTAGAGCTTTCTAAGCTAACGGGCTAAACTAGTTCCCGAGGAGGAGAAAATATTTTCAAATTTTGTTTACGTTCAGTAAGTCTTCATCCTAAGTTTGATAAATGTTAAAATTATTCTGAGATGTATATTTGTGTGTATTTAAAGTGCAGCCTGTCAGTAATATTTGGCTTTAAAAAAGCTAACGTGTGTGAGGCTTGTGTTCATGATGAACAGCCACAACATTATGACCCCTCTGGTTACTGTCAGGTGGACTTTTTGTCCTCGAAGGACCAGAACCTGCTGATGTTGGACTCTTTCAGAACCAACCTCAACTGGACCCAGCTGTATTTCAGATAGTTCTCCCTCCGGGTGAGAACCAGGTTCAGGTCTGATGATGTCTCTGTCCACATGGACTCATGTTGTCCACATGAACTCATGTCCACATGATGTGGACAACATGAGTCCATGTGGACAACATGAGTCCATGTGGACAACATGAATCACATGGACTCATGTTGTCCACATCATGTGGACAACATGAGTCCATGTGGACAACATGAGTCCATGTGGACAACATGAGTCCATGTGATTCATGTTGTCCACATCATGTGGACAACATGAGTCCATGTGGACAACATGAGTCCATGTGGACAACATGAGTCCATGTGGACAACATGAGTCCATGTGATTCATGTTGTCCACATCATGTGGACAACATGAGTCCATGTGGACAACATGAGTCCATGTGGACAACATGAGTCCATGTGGACAACATGAGTCCATGTGGACAACATGAGTCCATGTGGACAACATGAGTCCATGTGGACAACATGAGTCCATGTGGACAACATGAGTCCATGTGGACAACATGAATCACATGGACTCATGTTGTCCACATCATGTGGACAACATGAATCACATGGACTCATGTCCACATCATGTGGACATGAGTCCATGTGGACATGTGGACATGCTGACACCGATGGAGGGGTCAGAGGTCTTCTCCTCAGTCTGGACTTTTATCTGTGACGTGATTGCTCTCATTATGAATAAGAAGGTCCTCGGATTGTGTTGTGTTTATCTGGACAGGATGGGGGACAGGATGGGGGACATTGTGGAGGACGAGGCCAGTTTTTACTCCAACGCTGAGGACTACTGGAAGGATGTTCCCCCCACGGTGGACGGGATGCTGGGGGGCTATAGCAGCATCTCCAGCATCGACATCAACGGGTCTAAAGCTTTCCTGAAAAGATTCTTGGGAGTGAGACGTGTCCACAGTTTGTTTGTTTGTTTGTTTGTTTGTTTGTCCCCTGCTGAGCTGTGGTTTCTGTCCCCTGAAGGACGGTGAAGGGAAGACCGGAACCGGCTGCGCTCTGGACTGTGGCGCCGGGATCGGCAGGATCACCAAGCGTCTGCTGCTGCCTCTGTTCCAGACCGTGGACCTGGTGGATGTGACACAGGAGTTTTTGGACAAGGCCAAGTCCTACCTGGGGGACGAGGGGAAACGGGTGGGGAACTACATCTGCTGCGGTCTGCAGGACTTTGTACCGGTGGCCGGACGCTACGACGTCATTTGGATCCAGTGGGTTATTGGTGAGTCTGAAAGTGAACCTGCTGTGTTGTGGACCCTGTTGGTTCTGTTCAGATCAGCAGGTTTTGGAAGTTTGACCTAAGAAATTAATTGTCTTTATTTTTATTCTAGTTTCATTTTAATGTAAAGACTACAAATAAAACTCACCTAAGAGTCCAGAAACACATTAGAGTTAGATTGATTTTGGAAATAAGAACTGACCAAAAGGTCTTTTTGGTCTGCTCCTCTACAGAAGTGCTCCCAGTCCTCCTGTTTTTTTCTATTGCTGGGATTGCTTGTATCATTGTCCTGCTGGACGAAGGTTCTCCCATACATAATATCTCTGTGCTTTGACCCAGTTTTGTTTTTCTGAGCAGAAAAACAACAACAAAACCAGGGTTGTGCAGAAATCAGCCAATGAGATGTTTATGTTTTTATGCCACTATCCACAGTTTAATTCACCGTTCAATTCAATTGAATTCAGTTTATTTATATAGCGCCATATCACAACAAAGTTGTCTTAGTGCACTTTACAGGAACATACATGCAAAAAGCCAGTTAGTAAAGTTCTCTAGCTAAGGAAGCAGCAGACAAGTTGAATCTAGAGCTGGGCCATATCATATCGTTCCCGGTTTTATCGGTATAAAAAGCTTGCCCGGGCAAAAAAGTTATATCATGATATGCTAATTTCATGACGCAATACGTCAGGGCACCCCGCCCCCTTAACAACAGAGCGCTTCAAACGGAACAAACTGAACTGCGCACCTCCCCTCCACCAGTCTGCGTGCAATACTAGCTAGCTAAAATGCTAAAAACAAACAACTCGCGTCTCATAGCTTCTCTCCCCCTGCTCTTACTGCAGGAACAGAGGATCAAATGTCTCCCCCCCCACCCCGCTCTGAGCAGCGGGTGCGGGCTGGTCTCCCTCGCTCTAAAAACTGTCGGTACAAACACGCGCGGCTCTCCACTGACCAAGAGGCAGGTGATAAAGACAGATCAGTCAGAGGAATGAATCCTTCCTGCATGAATAGATGAAGCTGAAACACCAACAAGCTTCAGGGTCAGCTGATCACAGCTCTACCTCAATTCAGGGAGTTGGATTGTGGAATGTTCTGGAGAGTGATTTAGTTATGTTTTAGGAAACTACTAGGCATGTAACGGTTGTAATGGGTTTACCGAACCGTTTCGGTACGTCACGTTCGGTTCGGTCCACCTGCGTACCGTTTCGGTTATTTTTTCCACTCATTGAACGTTAATATATGCACCGCGGAACAAAATTTCCTGGCCGCGTTTCCGCACGGAGCTATTATCGCGAAGCACGCGCAGCTCGCGCTGCCTTTAGCCGTTAGCTTCTCACTGCGGTCTCCTGTTTGGGACTGTTTCTTGTTAAAAGACGAGCGGCGCGCACATTCAGCGCTGTGTGTGTGGACTGTTGTTTCATGAAGAGACTGGCTCTCTCTCTCTTGGCACGTCTCACGTGAACGCGCTTGAAACGACGTCATCGGAATGTGAACACCGCAGTGAAGAACGAGCAGCTTGCCGCTAACAACAGCTGCACGCCTGCATTTAAACTACTTTTGTCAGGTAAATCATATCAGTCCAGAGCAATAACACAAACTGTGAGTTTTTAAATATCTGAGTCGAAGTCTGAGTGTTGTTATTATGCGCAGGCTTTAAAGTTATTGATCCTCACTACGAACCCCCATCACTCAAAAAGTTCAGAACTTTATGAAAAAACAAAAACTGATGTCAACAAGCCCTGGAGCAAAGCCCTGCCCTGATGATGAGTGAGAGATTCAACCGTTCAAAAAGAGGTATTCTTTTATTATTATTATCTGTGGAATGTTCTGGAGAGTGATGTGAAAAATGCAAAATCAATGTATACATTTAAGAAAAAGGTCAAAAAGGACTTGCTCAAAAACTATATATGATGTAGCTTAGTGTGTTTGTGTATTACAGTTAGAAAAATTAAGTAGTTATTCATTTTGTGATGTAGTTTGAAGGTTATCATTGTTTGAACAAACTGTGAAATAAGGGGCAGATATAATAAGATTTCATCTTCTTTCTGCTCATTTCATTTTATCCTACTTGTATTCTTGTATCTGATGAAACTGTTTTGTATTGTTCTTTTAAAATGAATGAATAAACATCAAATCAAAATTATCTAAATAATCTTTTTTATTCAAAATCATAATCTTATTAACTTTTTTTTTTAAATTGTGTTTTATTTCCAGTCTGGGACAGACATCCACCAGAGATCACCTGCAGCTAAGAAGTGTGTGATGACTGAACTGAACTCTGAACTTTTCCAGCACCTGTCCCACCAAGAAGAAGTTGTGAGTACAGTAATGAGGACAAATACAGCCACACTGATGCTACTGGACAAAAACTTGATTAGTTAGATTGTAAACAGTCTGTTGCTGCTTATTGTTCTGACTGTTATTGTATTTATTAAGATTTTTTATTATTGTTAAAATAGTTTTATTGTAGAGTGCTGTTTATTTAAAATATCATCCAAATGGGTCACTTTTATTTATTACTACCGGTACAATACTGTACAGTACAAACGTATTTTTGGCATATTTTCAAAATAAACATTTTGTAAGTCTTTATTTTGTCCTTTTTTTTTGTACCGAAAATAAACCGAAAATAAACCGAACCGAGCCCTCCTTGTAGTTGAACCGAACCGAAATGTGATTTTAGCGTACCGTTACACCCCTAGAAACTACCGTACACCTGCACTTTGCATTTTTATTTTTATACTTGGAGACTGAATACTTTACTTTAATAAAGTAATTTCAGTAAAATTAACCCTTGTTGTTTTTAAAATTTTATAATACTGCAAAGCAACATGTTAAATTAATTTTGTCAAATAAATAAATTTGATTTCTGTTTTTGTTTTGTTTTGGTTATATCACGAAATTTATCGTTATCGTGATAATGCTCTGAAATATCACAATATAATTTTTGAGCCATATCGCCCACCCCTAGTTGAATCTTCACTTTGTTGCAGTCTCTCATCCTGAGCAAGCACAGTGGCAACAGTGGAAAGGAAAAACTCCCTTTTTTTTTTTCCATTTATAGATGGCCTCCCTTCTCTATAGCCATCCTCTCACTCCAATATGTATTTTTTTTAAATAGAGAGAAAGAAAGAAAAGAGAAAGTGAGACAACAAAACAACAATTATCCACAAAAAGAGCACAAGGCAAACACACCAAACCTCCGTCCACAATCCTGCAAAGCACATGACAGAACACAGCAACGAAACATACATGCATAAAGACTGATAATATTCATGACCCTGCAGAAGATTTCTATAAAAACACATACCCATACCTACAAATATATATACAGTATACATACATATACATTTATATTCATTCATATACCCATCTACATATCTGCATATATCTACATATACATCCCTGCATCCATTTGTGTGTGGTTGTGAGCATGCATAAGTGAATAAGGTTCCTCCAATAGAACATTTAGTAGCGACTGTGAAGCATCAGAGATCCGTCCCCCCAAAGCCCGAGACAGACGAAGGGGCGATCAAAGCCCAAGACCCCAGGAAGGACCCCGAGCCCAGAGTCCCCAGGACCACCCGAACAGGACGAGCCACTCGCCCACTCCCCAGATCCGACCAAGGGGAAGAACCGGACGAACCCCACCAGCGACCACACACAATGACCCCCCGGGGTCAACCGCGACAAATTCACAGGCCCCCGCCGGAGCCCGCTGCACCGACGTAGTCCCAGGGCCAGACACCGATGCTCGGGCACCGGGGACGTCCACCCCTCAGGCCCAGACCCGACCGGACCAGAGGACACGAGCCCCACCAGGCAGCCACCAGGCCGAGCCGACAAACGCCCAAGCGCCCACCCCAGATAGTGATGTTTCTAATTTTAGCAATGTTACACAGGTGGAAGAAGGTAGTTCTAGTAACATTTTAATGTGGGGGATAAAAGACGTGTCCTGAAAAAAAAAAAAAAAAGATTTTTAACATTAGAACTGGAGGCAGATTAATGCCATGCAAGGAGGGCGGAAAACTGAAAAATGTATTCCTAAAATGTTCGGGTCCAAAAACTAAAACCTCAGTCTTGTCTGTGTTCAAAAGCAGAAAATTAAAGGTCATCCAGGTTTGTATGTCTTTAAGACATGCTTGTAGTCTTAAGTAGTTGATTGGATTCATCGAGTTTCATGGAAAATTATAACTGTGTACAAACCGGATTCCAAAAAAGTTGGGACACTAAACAAACTGTGAATAAAAACTGAATGCAATGATGTGGAGATGGCAAATGTCAATATTTTATTCATAATAGAACATAGATGACAGATCAAAAGTTTAATCTGAGTAAATTTAACATTTTAAAGAAAATATGTTGATTCATAATTTCACAGTGTCAACAAATCCCCAAAAAGTTGTGACAAGTAGCAAAAAGTGGCTGGAAAAAGGAAATTGAGCGTATAACTAACAGCTGGAAGACCAATTAACACTAATTAGGTCAATTGACAATATGATTGGTATAAAAAGAGCTTCTCAGAGTGTCAGTGTCTCTCAAAAGCCAAGATGGTAAGAGGATCACCAATTAGGGGTGCAGGAAAAAAACCATTTTTTAAAGAATCTAGATTCTTAGTCCTGGCGATTCTGAATCGATTCTAAAACGTGTTTAATTATATATTTTTTCCGCTCCTACTCCTGAGCGTACTGCATATTGCATTATGTGTTCATTCGGCCACCGAAGAATTTTGGTCATGAAGGCCACCATACACGAAGCTAGTTAGCCAGCTCCCTTTATCTGAACGGAACCTGCTAGCATAGAGGAGGGAAGACGGAGCGATTCAACCCGCTCCTTCATCTTTAAAACTCATTTCAGATCCTACAATGTCCTGGGGGAAGACAGAGCTTAACAAGAGAATGGTTGTTTGCAAGAAGTGTAATATAAAATTACGGTACAGTATTTTGGAAATACACCATTTTTTGCCCAAAATGAAAAATGGCGAAATCATGTCGATCATCAATTTATGATTTGGTGGATTATAATATTTTGTTAGTTATGTATAAAGCTCAGAATAATGCATTACCTTAAAACATTCAAATAAATTTTGTTAAAAGAAAAAGTTCCTAGAATCTTAAGGGAACAGAGATTTTTGTAAAACCACAGTACAAAACCAGTTTAAAGGGACGGTCTACTTCAATCCAGGGAATTGCATTGTGAAATGGTTTGGAAAATGGTGTAAAAAACAAAAAAAGCCAAGTCAATGTTTATGTTTAAGAGAATGATCAAAACCAAATTGTTAAAAAAAATACATATGAATTAGTTTAAATGGGAAATGTTTTAGAAACTGAAAATTGGGATTAGTTGTTCATTTTGTTTTGCTATTTACAGATAAATATTGTTTGAATTGATTGTTGGTTTTTTAAAAGGGGGCAGATATAACAGGATTTCTTTCTGCTACCTTTCATTTTATGTTTTAATTTTATACAGTACTGTATTGTGAAATTGTTTTGTTTTAATTTAAAATGAATAAATTAACAAATAAATAAAAATAAAGCCCTGCAGATACCTTGATGTTTACTGTTGAGTTACAGTATTTGTTTCTGAAATGACTGAGCTTTAAAAAACCGCTGAGAGCCAAAAAACACGGGAGAACTTCCTGGTCTGTACCTGAAGATGCGTCAGGAGAGATGTGCTCTTTGCTTTGGGTTGAACTCAGAACCGCTCAGTGTTTGTCGATAAACTCGTGTTTTCCTTCCTACTGCAGGTCACCTGACAGACGACCACCTGGTGGACTTCCTGCACCGCTGCCAGAAGGCGCTGCGGCCCGGCGGACTCATAGTCGTCAAGGACAACGTGTCGTACGAAGGGGTCGTCCCAGATGAGGTGGACAGCAGCGTGTGCCGAGACCTGGGGATCGTTTGGAGCCTGGTGGCCAGAGCTGGGCTCCGGATCGTCCACGAAGAGCAGCAGATGAACTTACCCAAGGAGATCTATCAGGTGCACATGCTGGCGCTCCGGTAGATGCCGCTGCACCACCTGGGAACCAACAGACATGTTTTACCTGCGTTAAAAAGTCACAACGCAGCTTTGGGGGCTGACGCTACAAAGCTGCTCCTGAGCTGCATCGCAATGGCAACAGGTACTGGAAGCCCTTCAGAGACTCTGATCCACTTTTTTGTAAAAAAAATAAAAAAAGAGCCCAAAACGTGTTAAAATAAAATGTTCAGTCAGAAATGAACTCAACTTCAAATCTTCCTGTTTGTTACTCCCCCTACTGGATGAAATCCTGACTAATAATCCAGGATCATCTGGATTAGTTCAACCTGCGATCACTTGGATCCCTGGTGGTTTGTTTGAAGCTGATGGTGGTAGTTCATGTTGCTACTAGGGCTGCAACAACAAATTGATAAAATCAACAAAAATTGATGATTTAATTATCGATTTGTTGTGTTGCTCGATTATGCGTCTTTCACGGCGCTGCGGAGCCGTTTTGTTCTCCGGTAGATCTTTGTCAATGCTGGCTGACAGAATAAAGTTTGTAAAAAAATAAAACTGCAGCGCGAGTTGAACAGAGCGATGGGGGAAGCAGAGGCGGTGTTTTCAAAGGAAATTAAGTCAATTTGTACAAATGATCGATGCAGAGACAGCTGTTTGACCCAAGTCCTTCAAAGTGTGGGAGCACCTGATGCTTCACAAAGATAAAAACTGTAACATGCAGCTTTGAAAAGTGACGACACGGGAGAACCACGGAGATAAACGTAACCCTGTCTGAGTGATGAGGAGGATGAAGGAGCAGCAGCAGATCCAACACGTCTCACTCCCAACTCGTCGTGTGTTGGCAGGTACAATATTCTAACATTTGTTCTGTTTCCACGTGAGAAAACTTCTCGTCAGTCTCTCTGTTAGCTGCTGCTTGTCTGCTGATTAATGACGGTGATAGAGAACGTGTGTGTTTTTATTTAATTGGTACAAGCAGTGTTTAAATGTGATTTTATAAATTAATCTAACACAAAGATGGTAATAATTTAATGATTAAGCTTCAACTTTTAATTTGCTGGCAAAGTCTGAAGACACTGCATTGTATGGCAGGATGAATTGCATTTAAACAGGAATTAAGTAATTTATTTCATCTACTCAAATGTGCACAATTAAGTATTGTGTGTGTGTACAGTATTTTCTGGACTATAGGTCGCACCTTACTGTAACATTTTAAATAAACAATCCATGCGTAATATACGTTGCTTTGTCCAATTATTGTCAATTTGGAAAAATCCATAAACAGGTTGCACCTTTATAGAAGTCACACCTACGTCACCGCTGAGACAACCCGGAAATGTGGTCCGAGTGTTTAGCTCTGCTGCAAATGTCTGCCACAGGAGCGCACAGCAAGGCTTTAAGAAGATTAACACTTAAAAACAATTATTTGTTTGATAAAAATTATAGCAAATATGTGTCTGAGCTGAACTTTTCCTTAATAAATGAATGTAATTGTGAAATGAGCTGGATTAAAAAATTTGTTTTGCTACGTCTGATGATACGTGTGCACGCAGTGGGCGGAAACCCTGCATTTCGTTAAAATTTAACTACAGAAACGCCTAAAAATATATTTGTTAGCTGACAGAGTGTGTGTCAGTTTAACTTTTGTTAATAAAATGATTATAATGGTCAAATCAGCTGAATTTAAATAGTTTCGCTACCACATAAACACGTACCACGTAAACAAAACCAGTGCGCGCACCCACAGAGCAGACCTGCATCTATTTTAATTTTAGCAAGATAAACACCTAAAAAATAGATTTGTTAGCTGACATTATTGTAAGTGTTGACGCAGCCATTGTTTAAAGCAAGGGTTGAAAATGACGGAGGAAAACACAACACACCATCAGTTGCATTTGGCCTGAGTGAGAAGTGTGCTCATCAGAGCAGCTGGCCTTTTATTAGCAGATTGCACCCTCCTGTGTAAGTCTCCGCCCACAACAGGAAGTCAACAAGAACATAGAATAAAACTCAACACCCCCACTTGTTCTTATGTTGACATAATACAGAATACATTTACATACCAAAAACAAAACATGCAAATTTTTCCATTCTCATTTTAGTTGCAGGTTTTGTTAGGATATCAGCCACCATTTCTGTTGTTGGACAATAAGAAAGAGTTATTTTTCTATCACTGACTGCTGATCTAATAAAGTGATATCGAATGTCGATGTGTTTACATCTTTGGCGGTGGACCGGACTTTTAGTAAGAGCAATTGCACTTTGATTGTCCTCAAAAATGATCACAGGTGCATATTCACATCCAAAGTCCATTCCATTCACCAGATTCACAAGATACATACTTTCCTGTGCAGCAGCAGCCAAGGCAATGTATTCAGCTTCACATGTAGATAAAGAAACTGTGGATTGCTTTTTAGACTTCCAGGAAACAATGGGTCCGTTTCAGATAAACTAAAACAGCAACCAGACACACTCCGTCTGTCCTTCTGATCTCCTGCCCAGTCACAGTATGCCACGAGTTTAAGAGTTACACTATTTTTCTTGAAGCATAATTCCTGATCTAGTGTACATTTCAGATACCTTAATACATGTTTTGCTGCAACCCAATGTTGTTCATTCGGTTTAGACAAATATTGTGATAACTTACTGACAATAAAACTTAAGTCTGGCCTAGTGCTCATCATTACATAGATCAAACTCCCCACTATTTCACGATACTTTTTATGATCAGCAGGTTGACCTTCATCGTCAAACTTCAGTTTACTTTCACATGGGGTTGACCTTGGTTTGCAGTCAGTCATACCAAATCTCTCCAAGATTTTCATGATATATCTTTTCTGGTTCATTTTTACTTGACCGTGGTTCTGTGTAAAATCAATTCCTAAAAAATGTTTAAGTTTTCCAAGATCTTTAATTTTAAACTTTGCAGCCAACATTTTCTTCACACTTTTGAGAATTTGGTCATTACTAGCTGCAATGATAAGGTCATCAACCCAAATAATCAAGATCACTTTCTCATGTTCATTTTCTTTACTGTAAACACAATGGTCAGCAGGATTTTGTATAAAGTCATTTTCAATAAGAAAATCATGTAACATTCGATTCCAGTTTCTTCCTGACTGTTTCAGACCGTAAAGTGATTTATTCAGTTTACATACCAGTTTCTCTCCTGTCTCTGTTATCACTTCAAATCCTTCCGGTTGTTCTAAAAATATCTCACAATCGATAGGGGCATGTAAATATGCTGTTTTAACATCCATTTGATGCAATTCTAAGTCATATTGAGCAGCAAGCTGCATTAGAACACGCACAGAAGTCATATCTGCTGTTGGAGAAAAAGTCTCGTCATAATCAATACCAGCAACCTGATTATAGCCTTTTGCTACGTATCTAGCTTTATAAAGTGTCTCAATAGGATTTTCTTTAATAGTAAATACCCATCTACCCCCCACTGCTTGCTTACCCTCTGGTAATGAAGTTAGGATGTAAGTATTATTCTCTATCAAAGAGTCCATTTCTTCCTTCATAGCTTTGGCCCATAGTTCTGATTGTGGTGAGCTCATAGCTTCTTTCACTGTTCTAGGCATGTCACATGTCAAT
>JBBPBX010053785.1:0-23725 GCA_038048925.1 Garcialebias charrua
CTTTAATAAATAAAGAGAAACTGAATTTGATCTGCATCATTCCAACAGGCTGAAGTATATGTTGTACCATCTTTATAAGGTCAGTAAACATAAAATAGAAAAGTATTTAGTACAGAAGAGACTGAAAATATGTTGTTTTTGCAGCCTAAATCATAGTTTGGGTTTTTATTGCCTCCAGCGACTTAATGATGTTGCCTTATGTCAAAGGTTTGATTTCTAGCAAGGGGTGATTTAATTTCCTACTTTTATATGCACTTTGGGGGTTAGCATCCAACTCCAGCTAAATCCAATTTAATGATAAAGTTCACTCTGAGGAAACAAATTTGATCTGGGACATTTAATTCAGGCAGTCACTCAACGACATGTCAAGTGCTCATTTAATTAGCAAGATGGTGCTTTTCCTCCAAATGTCAGGTGGCAAAGCAATCTTGAACAATTTATCTGTTTAAACAGATTGATTAAGTATCATCGCAAAACACGGTGTGGGTTTTCTTCTTTTCATCTCAGGAAAAAAATAAAAGAAACGTTGCACCCGTGAACGCTCTCGTTCTTCTCTGTCGCGCAAATACAAACGCGGGTCACGATGTGAGATTAATGCGGCTAATTCAATTCACTTGTTGTCATTCAAAGAGCAGTGGCCGTCCCCCTCGTGAGGAGCTGATCTCCCGGTAATCTCTGCTGCTTTTCAGGCCTCGACTGTCGGCTGCAAAACAAACACGTTAGTGCTCTTTAATTAAATGATTACATACAGTGTACATCACCTCACCACATGAACTCTGCAAGCCGTGACCGGGTTTGTATGGATAATCCCCATAATCTAAGTCTCCAAACAGCCACAGTCATTAAAAAAGAACATGGTTGGCTGAATGACTGTAATTAGGCAACAGCTTGAACCATAAAACTCTGAGATATAATTATGTCCCTTCTACAGCCTCTTATAGATTAAAGCACCATTTTCAAGTTTGTGGGTTGGAAGTACAACAACACACAAAAAAAAACATTATTAGGAGAAAAGCGTGTCTTTGTTTTTGACAGCATTTTAAAGTAAGCTCTTACGTTGAAAAATCATGGAGGTGTATTGGTTTTGGTCAGACCTTGAAAATAACGTCATGTGTAATGTCCCGTGAGATTGTGAGCTGTTTACTTGATGTATTACTAATAAGAGTAGATGTTGTAAATCACTTTCAGCCCCACCGCACCAACGGTTTGCACAATAGCTATAAAATGACCTGACTTATAGACGTTTTTTTTGTGTTGGCTAAGTATGATTAGCTGTGGCAGCCATCTTAAATGAGACTGACTCCATTTGTTAATCAGTTGTAGATGTACATCCAGGGATGAATTAATTAGAAGTTCATTCAAATTTGTTAAAAACTGAGATATTTTACCAAGAGATAATTAGGAATGATCCAGAGTTTTAAGCAAAGATGCCATGCATGCGGTAGTTCTTAGCTAATGTTTTGGCACGACTCTTATCTACCACAGCATCAGATGTTTGCTCAGTATCTGAACAAGTGACTGGGTTGTGGCGGCCATGTTAAATTTGGTTGAATCCTAAAGTTACTCAAAGATGTACATACATCAGATCTATTACTTTCTAAGGGTTTCATAAAAATAAAAATAAACTATCTAGTAGTTCATGCAATGTTTTGGTAACCGTCTCCCACAGACGGGAACAGACGATGACATTTTGAATGGCAGGCGACACAAATTAATATTGTCAGTACATGAATCCAAGGAATCTTTTAATCTTTAATCTTCAAACCATAGCTGAAAAAAAAAAATACAGTATATAGTACTAGCAATGAAAGGAAAAAAAACATTGGATATAGAAATACTGTATGTTGTTTTTTTACCTGTGCCTTTTGCAATTGTTGATTATTTCCATCCATCCATCGTTTTCACCCGCTTCTTCTTTATCTAGCCACCGGTGCCCATGTCCAGCCATCACTATGTGAGAGGCGGGGGACACCCTGGACAGGTCTCCAGTCCATCACAGGGACACATAGAGACAAATGAGACAAACAACCATTCACTCTCTCAGCTAGAGACAATTCAGAGTTACCAATCAGTCTAACATGCATGTTTTTGGTCTGTGGGAGGAAACTGGAGTACCGGAGAAAACCCACGCATGCACAGAGAGAACATGCAAACTACACCCAGAATTGTCCCCGGACAGGATTTGAACCTGGGACCTGCTCGCTGAGAGGCAGCAGCTCTACCAATGTGCCACCGTGCTGCCCATAGATTATTTCTATTTACAATAATTATTAACCGATGCAACCACCCACTTGTTGTTTTGCATGTTACAGTTTTTAACGTTCACGCAGCTTCTGCTCAGCATGGCCTCGTACTTCAGAGACCGGAGCAGCAAACTGTGTTTTTGTACAGATTCCAAAAAAATGCAGCTTCAGTGAATCAGCAGAGAGGTTTTCAAAGCTGGTTTTAGTTTTAAAACACTCTTTAAACTACCAAGTTTTTTGTGGATTTGTTTTTATTCTTTCCTGTGCCAACAGGTTCCAGGTTTTAACAGAAAACAAAAACCCACTTAAATTGTGTGCGTCTACTTTACCTCCTTTTTTATTTGTTTCAACTTTTCACCAAACCAATACAAGAGAATAATAAAGTGTACTGACTTAATATCATCCTCATAATGATCTGAATGGAACGAATAGAAAAAAAAAACACATGTTATTTAAGAAAAGAAAGAAAATGATCCAAGTCCTATTTAAAATTGACAGTACTGTATTGAAATTCATGAAATAACATTTTTGGGTGTTGTTATTGATGAGAAGCTGACATGTAAATCTCATGTAAATTACCTAAGAATAAAAATAGCTAAACCAATTGCATTATTGTATAAAGTAAAATAGTTTTTGAATGACAAAGCTTTGTATATACTGTATTGTATAATGTAATGATTGTTCCATATTTAATCTACTGAATTGAAGTTTGGGGAAAAGCATGCAAAACAATTACAAATCCTATTTTTATTTGACCAAAAAAAGCTACAAGAGTTATTAGGAAATGCTATGATCACCCAACAAATATATTATTTCATCAGTTGAAATTATTAAAATGTTATGATTTGGTTAAATATAGTATTTTACAAGTCATATATAAAACTCGTAAAAAATATTGCCCCCAAATATTCAATTAAAATTTGTTAAAGAGAGTCATTATAACCTGAAGGGAATGTAAATGTTTGTAAAACCTCCATTTAGAACTACGCAGTCTGAAGGAGCTGTGTTGTAATTCAGGGAATAGGATTGTGGAATTGTCTCGAAATCACCATAACATTTTCTAAAACAATTTATATGTTTAAAAGATGACTAAGTTAAAGTTGTTGGTGCCAAGTGAAAGATGTCTAATATTTTTGGTTTCACTTTGGAGATGTTCAAGCCTAAGTTGTTGTTTGTTTAAAGTTGTCATTATTATTTTTTTAAATAAGGGGCAGATATTATAAGAACGTTTTTCTTCTTTCTGCACCCTTTTCATTCAACGTTTTTCTTTATTTTTGGTGAACATGTTTTGTTTATTTTGTTTATTTTAAATTAATGAACAAATGAATAAAAAAATAAAAAATAATCAAATGATCCATGAAGTAATTTATTACATGTTGTCAGCCTTGCTCTGTAAACCAACCAGCCTGTAGAGAAGATTTCTATGATGCATTGTGTGCTGTCCTCACGACACGTGACTATGTGAGGCTAGACAGCCAGCTAACAAAAAGTAAATAATAAAAAAAAAGTCCCCACTCAAGCTTGCTTTCTTGATTTTACTGAAGACTTCTTGAACTTTCTTTACTTTGTAAGTTTTTGTAACTGAAATGTACAGAAAAGGAAAACAACTGAATAATACATGCCAACAATACACACCACGCTTAAACAATACAATAGCTTAACTCAACTTAGCTCAATATTACAAACACGTTAAATGGTGTTTTAATACTTACAAAGACGAAAACCTTCCAAGGTACAAGTGGTAAGAGCATATTTAGTGCTATGAGTTATCTTAACTGCTGTTAACTGCTGTTAACTGCCGTTTTTGACCAACTTGTCCAGATACGTCAAAGATTGTACCTTAAGCAAGAGTGCTCACTCCTAGCGTGCAGCATGTAAAACGATATTCTCAAGGGAGAGAGGAGCCACTCTGACCAGAATTTAAAACCCAAACATCTTCTATGTTTCTACCATGCATTTACTTAAACTAGTTATAACTTTAAATTTCTGTCTTTTAACAAAAGGCAGCACACTCCCCGCTTGATATAATCACATTCTATCACAACAAACAATATTACATATTTGAACTCACTTGGTCATTTAGCATCAAATGACAATCACTCGGTTTCTGAAAGTAAAACAATAATCTCTGAAACTGGTCTTAAGAATACTTTAACAGTCCCATTTTGTACAATTCATACTTCTACTTTGCGGACTTTTGTGTCTCTGCTGGTAAAAGTCCTCACCACCAGTCCCATGGGCCACTCGTTCCTGCTAGCCTGAGTCTTTTAGCAGGACCACATCTCCTTTTTTGACATTAGGTCTGGTTTCCATCCATTTGCGGCGACTTTGTAAAGTGGGCAAATATTCTGGTTTCTTTGCTAAAGTCTTTCTCAGTGATGAAAGGCGTTTGAGGGCTTGTCCTCTATTATTAGGCAGCTTTTTTCTCTGAGAGCAAAAAGGTAAGGGTGCCACCCAGCTGTTCTCTTGGTTTTGATAGACTTCATTGTCCATTATTGTTAGAAATGTTTTGTCATCAATTGACATAGCTTGTTTGTCATCATACTCAGACCTAACAAACACAGTGTGTCCCAAACTATCCGTGTCACAGGCAGTGTTTAAAGGAGCCCCATAATTCTCTTTAACATGAATTATGTTTGGGCAGGGCTCAAAGTAGGATGCACGGCCATTATCTAAGGTTTGTGTTCTGTAAACGTTGACCTCTGACTGACCATGAGCGTTTCCTAAACACACTTCTCCCACAATAACCCAACCTAAGTCTAGCCTTTGGGCATAAGGTGCATTGTTGGGCCCGTTGATTTGCTCACGTACCTTATGAACCCTGAGGATGTCCCTGCCCAACAGTAAAAGGATAGGAGCATCGTGATCGACAGGTTGGATTTTGTCTGCCACTTTGAGTAGATGTGGGTGATGCTGCGTCATCTCAGGAGAGGGTATTTCAGCTCTGTCATCTGGAACAGAGTCACATTCTATCAGAGGAGGTAGCTGGAGGCTGATCTTTCCATCCATGGACTCGATGAAGAAGTTTACAGCTCTCCTTCCTGATGTCTGTGCTTTTCCAGAGCAAGTCTTTAATGTGTAAGGAATAGGACTGGACTCAATATCAAAAAGGCTGAAAAACTCTGACTTTGCTAGTGACCTATTTGACTGTTCGTCTAGTACAGCATACATTTTAATAGCTCTTTCTTTTTGGCCAGCAGGATATGCTTTGACTAGAGTGATCTTAGAACATGAGCGTGGACTATCACCTTGTCCACATATCTCTGTGCATTTTGAGACAACTGAGGTTGAGTTGTCTACTTGCTCTTCACTGTCATTGTTTTCTTGTATTGTGCTCTCTGGAGTGCAAGAGGGACCAGGATGCATTGCTGATAAGTGTTTTGAACTGTCGCACTCTATGCATTTAACTGCTACTTTACAGTCTTTTGCAAGATGTCTGACAGATCCACAGCACCTGTAGCAGATGTGATGCTCTTTCAAGTAGGTCTTTCTTTCCTCAATGGGTTTATTTCTAAAAAGCTTACACTTTTTGAGCGGATGTGGTTTTCTGTGGATTGGGCACTGGCGATCTGGTTCCTCCAATTCATTTGGACTCCTTTGCTTAGACTCTGCTGTGATCTCTGTTTTATGTGCAGAAACAGTAGTTTTTTGACTGTTTGGTTTCAGTTTTTCTGCGTGAGAAAGGAAATGGCTGTTAGGATTGAATATTGCAAAGCTAGGGTCATTTCTCATTTTTGCCTGCTGCTGGATGAACTGTGTGAAAACTGTGAAAGGAGGAAATGACACCCTATGAGTCTCTTTGTACTGCGTTCCTACAGTTGTCCATCTTTCCTGTAAGTTGAAAGGAAGCTTTTCAACTATTTGTCTGACTCCTCGAGCTGTGTCTAGGTATGCAAGCCCAGGCAGGCCACCATCTTGTTTAGCACACTGAAGCTCCATTAAGATGTCGCCGAGCTCTTGCAGTTTAACATTGTCTTTGTTTGTCAGCTTGGGAAAGTCTTCTACTTTTTTTAAAAGTGCGTCCTCAATAACCTCGAGTGAACCATAACACTCTTCAAGGCGTTGCCAGATCCTCTCGGAACCTGCCGCAGGATTGAGGACGTGTACAGCACGAATGCGTTTTGCCTGTTCAGATGACTTTGGACCTAAATATTTTGTCAATAAATCTAATTCTTCTCTTGGAGACAGACTTAGGTCTTTGGTGGTGCTGATGAATGAGGTTTTCCATGCCCAATAATTTTCAGGTTTGTCATCGAATTGTAGAAGACCTGTACTCACTAATTCTTTGCGGATGAGATATTTTGCAAAATCTTGAGTATTGTTTGTTGAGCATGTGTGCACAGTCGGCTCCTGTTTAATTACACTGTTTGTTGATAGTGGGTTTGTTTGAATGTTGACTGCGACAGGATTGGCTACCTGTGCACTGCCTTGTATTTTTTGGGCATGGTCATTTCTTTCATGAGGCTGTTCTTCAGTGTGCTGAGTGTCAGGAAAGAACTCACACTGCTGTTGAACATATTCACTCGTTCGCTGCGCAGGGCTGTTAGGTTCCGCTTCAACGCAGAGTTCTCTACAGAGCTCCCCGCTCTGATTCTCTGCTTCTTCATAAGCTGTGGCTTCTGCTTCAGCTGCAGCTATTGCTTTTTGACACTGGAGGACATGTAGATCTGCATCTAGTTCAGCTTTCTGCTTCATCATGTCAGCTTTTTGTTTCATTATGTCAGCTTTTTGTTTCATTATGTCAGCTTCTTTTTTAGCGAAGGCTAGTTGCGCACGTGCTGCTTGAGCTTTAGCGTAGGCCCTCGCAGCTGAAGAACCTGTTGATGATGAAGACGTTCGATGAGACTGCCTGGTGGGTGCTCTGGATACCTGTGACCTGGTGTCGAATGGTTGTGGTTGCTGCTCCCCTGTAGCTGATTGAGTGGTAGCTTCTGGTTGTTGCTCATCGCCAGTTGCTCCACTTGACTGCTCAGCATCGTAGTCTCTGTGATAGCTTCTCCCCGAGCGAAGACTCATGTTGCTTAAGTAGCTCTGTATACTTGAACCCGCTGAGTAACACGTCTTTTTACTGTGCTGTCCTCACGACACGTGACTATGTGAGGCTAGACAGCCAGCTAACAAAAAGTAAAGTAATAAAAAAAGTCCCCACTCAAGCTTGCTTTCTTGATTTTACTGAAGACTTCTTGAACTTTCTTTACTTTGTAAGTTTTTGTAACTGAAATGTACAGAAAAGAAAAACAACTGAATAATACATGCCAACACACACCACGCTTAAACAATACAATAGCTTAACTCAACTTAGCTCAATATTACAAACACGTTAAATGGTGTTTTAATACTTACAAAGACGAAAACCTTCCAAGGTACAAGTGGTAAGAGCATATTTAGTGCTATGAGTTATCTTAACTGCTGTTAACTGCTGTTAACTGCCGTTTTTGACCAACTTGTCCTGATACGTCAAAGATTGTACCTTAAGCAAGAGTGCTCACTCCTAGCGTGCAGCATGTAAAACGATATTCTCAAGGGAGAGAGGAGCCACTCTGACCAGAATTTAAAACCCAAACATCTTCTATGTTTCTACCATGCATTTACTTAAACTAGTTATAACTTTAAATTTCTGTCTTTTAACAAAAGGCAGCACACAGAGAATGACTTAATGCCATCTGTCATGTGGGCAAAGTTCCAATTTTTTCAGTCAGAACAAGTTCAACTTTCACCTAGATCCTCAACTTTTACCTACATTTACCCAAACTGTGGAAAACCCACTTTTGTAACGTGTTGTGTAATATTTAAAACTATTTTTCAATACCCAGCAGTGGAGAACCTCTTTGGTTTACCGTGAATCTTAAAAGAAAACATGTAAATCACATCATTATACTCACAATACTATAATCATGCATCTTCAGTTAATTATAGGATACACATTTCACATAATCATTGCATGTTTGAATTTCTTTGTTGTAAATGCTTAAAAAACTCTTTCTTGCCCTTTTTGACAGGCTTTGAATCAACCTTGCTCTGTTCTTGCAGCTTTCTCCCCTGCTCTGGCAAAAGTGTGCACGTTCTTATCTCCTCTGACCTATTTCTGCTCCAAGCAGACCTGCTCAAGAGCGTATGTGTTATTATTATTATAACTCCTTGTGTGTTTCTCTGTGTGCATGCTTGTCTTGGTAAGAAGTTTCATCTGTCTGCAATAACGCTTTGCTTCTAATAATTGTTATTCTTATTATTTTGTTAAAATAATTTTTGTTACTTTTAAACAGTCCTTGAAGCAAAAGCAAAAACTACCTTCCCCAGTAACTCTCTTCTGCAGCTGTGTGAAACACTAAGAAGAGGCCTGGCTGTCTTGCTCCTGCCTTGAGCGTGTGTTGGAGTGCGTGAGAGTGTGTGTGTGCACGTGCACGTGTGTGCACGTGTGCTCGTGTGTGTGCGGGTGTACTCTGTCTGGTGAGAGGCCTGTTCATGTGCTTGTGTGTGTGTGTTAATGTGAGGCCTGACTCAATCTTATATTTCTTATAGCACAGGGTTAACTGAAAATGCCATACAATAACTCAAAGACAGTTTACCAAAATACAGACAAAGCATATAAAAAGTAAAAAACATACATCATGTTTTTCTGCTTATGAGTTTAAAATGCCATATAAATTAAACTAATCTAGGGTCAAACACCAAGGGATAAAAAGTGTACCATCACACCCTGCTCTCAGCCCTGTGCCAAAGGCAACTTACCATGTGTGTGTATATGTGTTGTAAAGATTTTTGTAGCAGTATAAGTCTGTTTTCAACCTAAAAGTCCTGCATATTTTGACACCCACTCCTTGAAAACAGGCGGTACTGCTCTAACAAGTCCTCTAACACTCATCGTGATCTTCTCGTCATCTGTGTCCACGCCATCTGGGACCCCGAGATGTCGTCGTCAGGTCACGCAGGATCCTTGGTGCCTCTGGACCCTGGACTGCTGTTCGCTTCTTCGCAACATCCATCATGGTGTAGTCATCCTGGTCGGTTCCACGTGTGCCGCCCGGCTGAGGTGAGGTCATCTTCCTCAGGTCATCTCCTGAGATCCTGTAGCGGTCAATGATTCTTCGTTCTCCCTTGTTGATCGAGCATCAGGAGCAACATTCCCACTGGCTTGAGACATCCTTCAGGCGAGTAGGGAGCATTGCCATCCACACCTACTGATGTGGTGGTGTTGCATTGGGTCTTCATGAGTCAAGTCAGACTCTGAGTCAATGGGATCAGCTACTGCTGGTCTGACTGGGATAGCGTTGTCAGGTTCTTCCGGCTTAGCTGGGCCAGTTGTATCAGGACATTATAATTAAGTAAATAAGTAAAATAAGCAAAGAAGGAAATAAGTAAATAAGTAAACTAAATTCTATATACTAGCATGAGCGGGGTTTTTTTTAAGCGGTGTTGGCTAAAATGATCAATTTCTTTCTGCTTTCGGAATCAGACCTCCTGGGTCGTGCTTTGGGACTTTGCTCAGCAACGTTGATTCTGGCACCGTCTTGTGTTTTACGGTGTAGACCAGTGGTCCCCAAACTTTTTCCTGTGAGGGCCACATAACTTTTCCCTTCTCTGGTGGGGGGCCGGAGTCAGTTTTTAACAGGAAAAAGTGTGACGATTGCAGGAGTGCCTAAATCAGGGGTGCCCAACCTTTTTTGAACCAAGAGTTACTTTTGAAGTCGGCAGTTTGCCGAGAGCTACTCGTCCAGTCTCAGTATCAAAAAACAAAATTTTTCATCTCCCTACTCCTCACTTCTTTAAAGTAAATAAAACAGAACGTAATGTGTTGCTAGTTTTATTTAATTAAAGTATTTTATCAAAGTAAAATGACGCAATATTTGAAAAGCACACCATATTTTTTAAAGAAATGAATAAACAATGAACTGAACAATATAAAACTCCCTCATTTACACTAACTATTTACAAAAAGTGACTTACAAAGGTGCAGATTTACAAATCTCCAACAACTATTTCAAACCTCAATAAAACCTAAATATCAAAACTAGGCAGCTGCTCTGTGCAGCAGGATGGTGTCATCTGGTGCAAGCTGTATAAAATAAATGTGTCTCTACCTTAGTGGCACTTCTGACACTGAGAGGAGGAGGCGCGGGGCAGTATGAGGTGGTTGGGAGGCGCAGGCAGGTCTCCAGATGATCATCAGTCATTGTGGATCTGTTTTTGGACTTGATGATTTTCATGTGTGAAAAAGCAGACTCACACAGGTAGGTAGATCCAAAAAGTGCTAGTTCAAAGCACATCTTCGGATGTAAGGATACTTTTCTTCTGAGAGCAGACTCCAGAACTCTCCATCCACGCCAGGTGATGCTCGAATTACAGATGAGGCAAATAGACTTTGAATTAGAATAAACAAAAAAATACTCCTCCTCCCACTCTGTGTGAAAATAATATTTATGTGAAAGGGAGACAATTCAACTTACTCCTTCATCTTTAAAAACTGTGTTAGGATATGCTAAGTACTTGGTGACCGTACAGTACTGTACATGTATTCATTTGTAAAAAAAAAAAAAAAAAATTTTTTTTTTTTTTTTACTATTGTTCTGGGGGCCGGACCAAATGTGGGGGCGGGCCGGATGCGGCCCGCGGGCCGTAGTTTGGGGACCACTGGTGTAGACAGTCTTGACTTTTGGTTAGGTTTTGATGTTCTCCAGTCTGGTTTCTTCTGATGAAAGGAGGGACTTTGTCACAGTCCAGATGAATATTGCCCCAAAATTCCCAACGAGGGAGTATGGCTTGGCAGCTGTCATCCTTCGGTGGGGCAGGATAAATCACTTCAGCCTCCCAATATCCTTGGTGGCATAATCCCATTAGTGGTCTACAGCCCCAATCACAGTGCCATTCAGGGGTTTCTTTGTCCAGATGAATCCAGTTACATCTCGTTGTCCTTTTTATGTTGTGATGCAGGAGCATTATCCAGGTCACAATTCCTTCAGGCAAAATCAGTAGATTGATTACCTTGAAGTGGGGTTTGTCTGGCCCCGTTAGGTTCTCAGCTTCTACTGCAGACACCCATTCAGGGGTGTTTCCCAGCTGGTACATCCAAGCTGGATAGCCTGCTAGTCTTACTCCTTCCCAGGTCTTGGTATGATTTTCAACAGTTTCATTTCTGTCCCATGGTACGAAGATGTCTCTTTGCGTGGTGTCCCAGCAGGTCATGTTTGCATATTTGGATCTCCCATGGGAGACTTTTACATGCGTTAGGCTCCATGGTCTGATTCCGGCTTGATACAAAATAACCAACAACATAACTAAGCCTATTAACACTACGAATCCCCGCAGCAGGGTTCGTAGACAAGTTGCTTTATCCATTCTCATAATCCTTAAACAGTCCTTAGGTCGGTCAGGGGTCGCCATATCTTCATAGATTTGTGATACATCTTCATAGATGTGCAAATCTTCTTCATTGATGTGTGGATCTGCATCGCTGTTTGAATCATCTCGACTTAGTCTACTTTCCAGGCTTGTCATGTTGAGAGAGTTTCTTTTCAAAGACTTTGTTTCCTTTAGCTCTGGGCTTCCTCCTCGAGCACCTGTGAGTTGTGGTCACTCGATCTTTGAGGAGCTCCAGATATAGTGGAGAGGGGTGTGGCCATCCAGGTTGCAGCCTTTACCATACCCACTTCCACCGAATCACCAGCCATTCGGTAGGTTCAGGCTGGGGTCCTTCCAGATGCCATTTCTGTTGGGGTTTGGGTCCCCATTTCAATTTGATACTTATTCCTTTTATTGTCATGTAGACCACATTAAATATCCATGGTGAGGTTGGAGGACAAGGCTTAGGGTGATATTCTTCTTGAGGTTCATCCAAATGAGACTTTCTGGTATTTTTAGTGTTTGTGTAGAAATAGTTCTTGGTGCAGTTTTCCCATATAGAGATGTCAATTTTGGGTTTGTCGAACCATACTATGCTTTTTGCTATCTTTAGGGCTAGTATTTTCGGGCCCAATGTGGTCGCATTTGACTCACACTGGGACTTGGCCCTCTTTTCCTTTCACACGTCCTTTGTACAGTTCCACGCAGAGAGGAGATGGGTGTGGCAATTCTGGTCTCAACCCTCTCCACACCCACTTCCATTGGTAGACCCCCCAACATGCAGGTTCAAGCTGGGGGCCTTGCAGCCCACAAAAAGGTTCGTCAGATGGGTCCTCACCTCTTTGACGCTGTTCCTCCGCCTCCCACAGTCTCTGTCTGAACATTTCCCTGGATTTTCTTCCATATTGCACATAGTGTTCACCCCATTCTTCCAACGCTGTTACCGTACTGACAAGTGGGTGTCCTCTGTACGATACAGTCGTCCTGTAAGCCATTCGTACTGGGTATTCTTCCCAATCGTTGATGGGTGTGCAGACTCGATCACACAGCATTCGTAGGGGTAGCTCAGTGTTTTCAACCACTATTTTGTTTGGGTTAGTTTCCCGGTTGTAGATGCTTATTTTCATAGCTCGGCTTGTTGTCCAAACCTCCAACTCCCCTATGGAGATCTCGCAGAAATGTGTTTGATGTGGCTCTCTGTAATTATGGCCCCATCTGATTTTGAATTGCATTCCGAGTACTTTTAAATAGACAACATTGAAGATCCATGGTGTCCCCATTGGGCTGGGGTTGTATGGCCTTCTCCACGAGTCTTTTGTTACTGCATAGTCAGTGATACCCCTAAGAGACCCTTTAGTTAGGTCTTTGCTCCTGTAGAACATTATACATGAGCAGTAGTAATTTTTAGTTCTGTTAAAGTTCAAGGTGTAGTCTTTTTTGGGACGGTCTAACTTTACTAGTTCTTTCCGTACAATTAGAGCTGGTTGATACGGTCCTGTCCTGGATCGTTGAATCAGCAAATTCCACACATAAGTGGGTGCCTCGTCCTCTGAGTCCGAGTCATCGTAAAGCGGGTCTCTGTCCCAGGACCAGCATGTTTCGATGATTTTTGCAGATTTTATATTATCTCTCCCTTTCCAAATATAATTTGGACACCTTATGACTTGATTTAATGATTCTCTACCTTTCTTTCTGCGATGATGAGATCCTTTGATGATTCTAGCGCCCCGTCGTTCAGTTTTTAGTTGTTCATTTCCTTGTTCATGTGCTTCCATTCCCTCAGAAATGTCTTGCTTGCCCAAGCGTTGAGTACACTTTGCTTTTTCTCTGTTTTACTGGGTTGGGACTTTTCTGTGTCGTCCATATTGTCTTCGATCAGCTGTATCGTAGCTCCCACCGAATACATTCCTCTGTATGGTGCCACGACCATCTGTACCGAGGCTTTAATCCACTGGGTGGAGTCAGGTCTTATGGGCGTGTCTACCCTTTGTGCCTCGTTTGACAATTTACACAGTACTTTACCATAGTCCCCTCCCACTTACAGGTACAATCTTCTGGGCCTCTTTAACTCAATTCCCATTGTGTGAAGATCATTACTCTTGGTAAAACTGTGGTCCTACTTTTCACACAAATAAAAGCATCCATTACTTTTACGGGTTTTAGTTGCAACTCCCGTACATCTTCTTTCTTTTCACCTCAGCTCTGAGGGGCTTATCTTTTCGTTTTTCTTCACCTCAAGTTTTGAGGGGCTTAACTTTTCCTTTCACCTCAAGTGTTGAGGGGCTTGGTCTTTTTTCTTCACCTCAGGTTAGAGGGGCTTAACTTTTCCTGGTCCTTCCCACCAAATGGGTAGGCCAGTAGGTTCCATGTTGACTTCACAGTTGTTTTGCAGCTTTAATCAACTTGATCATTTCGCATTCTGCTGACAGGTATCTTCTCTTGGCGTACTCCAAGGTCTTCAGAGCCCTACCTGCCCAAAGCTCTGAGGTTGTTCTTCTTAAGATAACTCCCCCGCATATAGTGGCCATTCTACGATAGGGGAGCATGGTACTTGGTTCATTGGCCATAATCCGGTTTCTGGTTTTGAATTAGCTAGGAATTGGCTTCAGTTGCTCTATTTCTCGGATTCCCTGTTTTTGTTAACACAACCGTGTTATTGTCTAATATTCTCTTCACTTTGTCTGTGGCGTTGTATTTTGGCTTTACTGCAACTGTTGATGGGTGATCCTGTGCTCTGACCCACAGACTTGTTCCAGCATGCTGACGACACTGTTGTCATTAGCTTTTCTTGCCGGTTTAACTACCACATACCCTGACATGGAGTCCACTAGCACTAGAAGATATTTCTCTCCCTTCTTGCTAGTGACTCCCATGGGTCCAGCAACATCCATGCACACTGAGCCCCAAGGTATGATACTCTTGATAGTTTGTCCATCCACTCGGTGCCCGCGACGTCCTGCGTTATATTGACCACATACCACACAGTCCTGCAGTACCTTGCGAATTTGCTTCATGGGAATCCAGAGCTCCTGACTCTCCAACTCCTTACGTGTAGGTTGTACGCCCGTATGACCTAGCCCTTCATGCACGCCACGCACAACCTCTAACACGTACTCCTGTGGGACCCTCGGCCCGCCGGGGTTTGTTCCCACTCTCGATCGACAAAACGATTTTTCTCTATTGCACATAAGATCCACTTCTTCATTGCCCTGCCAGTAGTTTTCTTCTTTAGTGTGGGATTTTTGGCGCTCCACCTCCAACTTGTAGATTCAGCTTGATTCCAGCTATTTTCTTCCACAAATCATGGTGAGTCACCACTTTTCCCTTAGCACTTTCAAATCTAATTTCTTCCCAAATGGATAAATCCACTTTCAGGGCTTGTGCACAGTGATTACTGTTGGTCACCACTCGTGATGTTTTTATTTTTCTGTGAGTTAGTTCAAGCAATCCTTCTAGTACTGCCATAACTTCTCCAGTCAGAACACTTCCTGGCACTCTCTCTATTGGGTGCATGGTTTTCGGACCTATATTTCCGCAGTTGTTTTAGAATCTAGCCATAGAGGCTGACTTAATGATTTGTTTCAACTTCTCTTTCCCAGCCGGGGAGAATTCGCTTTCATTCACTCGTTGTTCTGTTACTTCGGGGATATTTTCACAGGTTTTTGTACGGTCCTGTTTGCCAATTGAACCGTAAGGTGTTATATTGTTTTTAGGTTTCTGCGGGTCACAGACACCTCTGCCCCAAAGCCTATCGGGTAAGGTTTTCCATCTACTTTGGCATAGATTTCGACACGTCCTAATAAGATTTATCTAGGGTGACCCGTAACCTTTCGGCCATTATTCAGCTGGTCCCCCATCCCTTCTCAGTCGGATTTCATGAAGGGCCTTTCTTTCATCTGGGGTCATTTTAACATATTCTTTTGAGGGCACATAGTCGCCCCATCTTCGAGGTGTTATGTCAGCTGCTGGGGCTTGAAATCTCCTTTGTTGTTGGTTTTGTTGTTGAGCCCTAGGGGCTGCTTTTGGCCGTGTTAGATTTTGTTTCATCCCGTTTTTCCTCTTTTCATCCCAACATTGTTTGTCTAGGTCACAAGACTTTACTGCTTGATCGATCTTGAGGACCAAGGTCTCACCAGGCATCCCAATGAAGGTCACTTCTCTCTTACTTCCCTTTACTACCACTCTCAGAGCCCCAACATCTTTTTCTGGAGGAACTGTTCCTCCGAGTCGATTCCAGACTGATGTGAGGTGTTGTCCCTGATCCGTGAGTGCTTTTGTCTGTTGGATTCGAGAATCCTCCGTCGTGGTAGTAGATACCAGCTCAGGTTTTGTTTCAGTTGGATCGTTCATTTTGGACTGGTCCACCAGTCCTACTGGTGCCACACCCGTGGCCATTTTTCGTTTTTGCCGTCTCGAGTTGTCTGTTTTCAAAGCCTCCAGACTTTATGTCCCGGTACCTGGGATGAAAACAGACCTGCTGCTAACTTACTCTAAACTATGGTCAGTAGTCCTTAGTAAGCCCTCTTTGCCCTACCACCCGTGGTGTTCAGCTGGTAGCTAGTCCAGCTGCGCTACAACTCCTCTACCCAGGAGAGTTGTGGTTTGGCGTGCGCTTTTGTCTCGAGTTCTTGAGTTCTTGAGTTCTTTTTTCTTCAAAAACACGTCGGGACGTCACAACTCGTCCACCCAAGGAGAGTTGTGGTTTGGTGCTTGGTCAGTCCACTGACGCACGCCTTGGTATCTTGAGTTCTTTATGCTTTAAGCACGTTGGGCGCCACAACTCCTCCACCCAAGGAGAGTTGTGGTTTGGTGCTTTGTCAGTCCACTGACGCACGCCTTGTTATCTTGAGTTCTTTATGCTTTAAGCACGTTGGGCGCCATGTTAATTCTACGTGAGTGAGGTTAGCCGTAGGACCTTGCGACAAGTCCTCACTCCAGCCTACTCCAGTAACGGGTCCTTTTAACTTTTATCCTTGCACACGAGTATTACCCGATATGTCTCCAGATTAGTTAGGATTAAGGCTGAGACGAGGTAATTCAACCAGACTGTTACTGTCTTCGAATCTGCATGTCATATCCTGTTTCACTCCGCCGAAAGCCCGACTTAGCAGAATGGAGTCAGATCGTATCTAACGGAGAAACACGCATTAACGACAGATTACCTCTAGTAGATAGTAATTGTTATCCGTCTGGTTAGTTTTAGAACCTAGGAAAATAAGGTTCCAGGATATTGTTTTACTCTTTTTGGCTAATAAAACCATTCAAATACCTCCAGTCATATTGTTGTTATCTTTGAACCAAGTTTTCCATCATTTAATATCAAGGTGAGTCAAATGAAAAATCCAAATTTGTACGTTTTATGTTTCTTTATTTTTCTAGTTTGCAGGGGTAACAGCATAAGCACTACTTACTACAGAAAAAGATTTAATCAGGTTACAAGATTTGCATTTAAGAGAATTAAATGATTCACAGCTCACCAAAAGATGTCTTCCCCTCGCTGGGTTTAAGGTGTTTCTTGTAATTGAATTGAGTTGTACTTCAATCAATAATTTGTATAATCTTCAAAAATGTTGGTTTATTCTACAATAATCTGATTCCAATTAAATATGTTTTAATCCATCCAGGTAATCTTATTGTTCCAATTTGTGTTTTTTATTTCCACCAGAAAACTTTGTTTTATAATCCCATCAGGAAATCTTGTTGTTTTTCTACAGAAAAAAAAACCTCTAGGTGATGCTGTTACACTCCAGTCAGAAGTCTGCACTCCAGCAAACTGGACAAATCTTTGTTTAATCCCACATAGGAAAAGCTTGTGTTTTTAATCCTAACAGAAAGGAAGAATTGGTAATTCAGGCTTTAATCCATTCAAGACCGGTTGTACGGTGTTGATGAACAAAACTCTCGTAGCGGTGTTTCCTTAGCTCCAAACAAGCAGTTTTTCCAAGGCTGGATGGTCTTGCACTCGGCAAAAGCAGCTTTTATCCACTCCAGTAGATTGAAGAAATCTTCTTTATTTTTTAATCTCACAGAAAAACCTCCAGGTAATTCTGTTATGTTAAAAATCCCAGTTGTAATCCATCAAAACTGTTCAGGGCTAAAAAGTCTGGTAATCCTCCTAGGCAAATCAATTATTCCTCAAAAGTGTTATCCATTCAAAGATATTGTAATCCATTCAGTTGTTCTGCGATGCTGATGAACAAGGCCTTCAAAGCAGGCTGTGACCAGAAAGAACATCCTGTTCTCTCAGACTTTAAACAATCAGTCCTCCATGGCCAGGTCTCCGGGCTGATGTCTTCCTTCACATCAAGGGTTCAGAAAAATAGTATATTCCTTTAAATGATGTTTAATCCATCATTTTATTCTGTGGTACTGACGAGAGACCTTCCGAAGCAGGCCGGAGACTAAAAATAGAACATTGTGTTCTTTTAGACTGTAAACTACTTTACGCTTGACCTTCGATGTACAAAACTTCCTCCAAACTCCCTTCAAGCTTCTGTGGTACTGATGAAAAGGCCTTCCTTAGCCGGCCGGAGCCTAAAATTGGAACATAGTGTACTTACAGAAACAACTCGCCCGCTGCACTCCTGACTCTCTGCTTTAATTCATCAAAGCTTGTAGTTTTTTCAACAAAATTCTTGGTTCTGTCCAGTTGATGAGGTATTTTCAGCAGGATGGAGATAAAGAGTACACCGTGTTTTCTCAGTTCTCAGTCCAAGGCCAGTCAGCCTTCAGTGGGCAGATCCTGCTCCGGGGTCGGTCTCGGATGACCCAAAACAGTAACTTAATTAATAGTTGAATTAAATCAAAAAGAACTTGTTTGTTCCACAAAAAATCTTTTCAAATCAGGAGAAATAGTATTCCACAAAAGAGCAGCTTTTAATCCATCATTGGCCGACGAGAGGCCCTCTACAGCAGAGCGGAGATAAAAAGTACACTTTGTTCCACTAACATAAACAGCGCTCGGTTCTTCCAAAATTCATTTAATTTTTCACCAAACAAAGTTATCCTTGCAACTGATTTTCCGTCTTCAGGTAGTAGCAGTCTTGTTGCTTGTTATACTACATTTAATATAATTTTAATGCCCTGGACAAGAATGGGAATATTTCCTTACCTTCTGTCGGCAAATCCACAGGGCTATTTACCAAAGGCAAGGAAAAAATACCTCAATCCTGAATCAAGATTTGAGGCTATATTCCAGCTCTGCAATTAATCCAATTTTGAAGAAGAATAGCAAGGGATCCAGGCTGAAGCAAAAATATCTCCTTTTTTGTCCAAGGAGAGTCTTTTTAGAATATTCTATCTTCTTTGTAGTTCCAGAGCGTCCATCTTTGTCCAGTAATATCCAAATGGTCTTCAAAAAATCTTCAGCCCCTCAGCTCTGTTCACCAGCCTTATTTATGCTCTAACAGAGGGACTTCAGCCCCCACTTGCAGACGCTATGTCATTTTCTTATTTTTTCATTGGTTATTGATGAGGTAACTTTTTACACCTCCTCCCAGCCCCCTGGACAGAGTTTGGTGACATAATGTCTCTTTCAGCTGTCACCCTCCCTTAGCAGAGAATGACTTAATGCCATCTGTCATGTGGGCAAAGTTCCAATTTTTTCAGTCAGAACAAGTTCAACTTTCACCTAGATCCTCAACTTTTACCTACATTTACCCAAACTGTGGAAAACCCACTTTTGTAACGTGTTGTGTAATATTTAAAACTATTTTTCAATACCCAGCAATGGAGAACCTCTTTGGTTTACCGTGAATCTTAAAAGAAAACATGTAAATCACATCATTATACTCACAATACTATAATCATGCATCTTCAGTTAATTATAGGATACACATTTCACATAATCATTGCACGTTTGAATTTCTTTGTTGTAAATGCTTAAAAAACTCTTTCTTGCCCTTTTTGACAGGCTTTGAATCAACCTTGCTCTGTTCTTGCAGCTTTCTCCCCTGCTCTGGCAAAAGTGTGCACGTTCTTATCTCCTCTGACCTATTTCTGCTCCAAGCAGACCTGCTCAAGAGCGTATGTGTTATTATTATTATAACTCCTTGTGTGTTTCTCTGTGTGCATGCTTGTCTTGGTAAGAAGTTTCATCTGTCTGCAATAACGCTTTGCTTCTAATAATTGTTATTCTTATTATTTTGTTAAAATAATTTTTGTTACTTTTAAACAGTCCTTGAAGCAAAAGCAAAAACTACCTTCCCCAGTAACTCTCTTCTGCAGCTGTGTGAAACACTAAGAAGAGGCCTGGCTGTCTTGCTCCTGCCTTGAGCGTGTGTTGAAGTGCGTGAGAGTGTGTGTGTGCACGTGTGTGCACGTGTGCTCGTGTGTGTGCGGGTGTACTCTGTCTGGTGAGAGGCCTGTTCATGTGCTTGTGTGTGTGTGTTAATGTGAGGCCTGACTCAATCTTATATTTCTTATAGCACAGGGTTAACTGAAAATGCCATACAATAACTCAAAGACAGTTTACCAAAATACAGACAAAGCATATAAAAAGTAAAAAACATACATCATGTTTTTCTGCTTATGAGTTTAAAATGCCATATAAATTAAACTAATCTAGGGTCAAACACCAAGGGATAAAAAGTGTACCATCACACCCTGCTCTCAGCCCTGTGCCAAAGGCAACTTACCATGTGTGTGTATATGTGTTGTAAAGATTTTTGTAGCAGTATAAGTCTGTTTTCAACCTAAAAGTCCTGCATATTTTGACACCACCCAGTCTTTTGATCTCTTGTCTGAGAGATTTTTTACCATTTTCATAATTTCCTCTTTGTTAGGTCCATTAAGAAAAATACTGTTGGTGCAACTTTTAATTGAATGACACACCTTATTATCTACTTTTGGTATTTTAGCTGCAAGGCTTGATCCAATATTTACAAAATATTGATTAAATTCATTTACGATATCATTCTCATCATGTATTTCTTTGTCATCTTTCACAAAATATTTTGCAATGTTCGTTTTTGCTTTATGACTTTTTAGAACATCATTTATTACTCGCCATGTTGTTTTAGTGTCACCATTGCTCTTGTTTAATAAATCACTATAGTATTCTTTCTTGCATCTTCTTATAATCATTACCAATTTATTTTTATATTTTTTATATTTTTCTTCAGCTTGTTGTGTTCTCGTTTTTAAGAAACATAAATACAAGTTATTTTTTTTTTACAAGCATTTCTCAACCCTTTAGTCATCCAAGGTTGGTCAACAATATTTCTTTTTCTACGATTTCTTTGCACACAATTCTTTTCATACAGAGCTTCTAAAATGTTCATAAATTCATCATATGATCTGTTAACATCATCAATATACACGTCCTTCCAGTTTTGCTTCTGTAAATCATCTTTTAATTGATCCATAGCTTTTTTTGATGTGTTTATTATTTTTTTCTTAATTGTAACTTCTTTTGTAATGTTTTGATCATTTCTGTAGATAGTGAAAACTGGTAAATGATCACTTAAATCAGTTGTTAAGATACCACCTGTCATATCCCCATTTGTTATATTTGTGAAAATGTTGTCAATTATCGTAGCACTATGAGTTGTAATTCTTGTTGGTTTTGATATTAACGGATAAAGATTTAAACTATACATTGAATTTAGAAATGTGCTGATGTTATTTGAATCTGTTTTATTTCCCAGGTCAATATTAAAGTCTCCACACAAGAAAACTTTTTTATTTAAACTCTTTTCCAGTAGTTGTATGATTTTATCGGTGAATATTTCTATATTTGATCCTGGTGATCGATATACACAACTTATGGATATGTTTTTAGCATTTTCGTTTAATATTTCTATTGTTATTATTTCCATAAGATTGTCAACAATTATTGACATTTCATTAATTATTCTACACTTTATTTCATTTTTGACAAATAGAGCTACTCCACCACCTTTTTTATTGTTTCTGTTTAAATGATATAATTCATATCCTTCGATGTGAACATTATTTTTGTTTTCATCATTAAGCCATGTCTCTGACAGTGCTATTAATGTAAAAGTTCTGTTTAACTGTTTTAAATAATCTGTTATTTTGGATATATTTGCATTTATACTTCTACTATTGATGTGAATAATAGAGAGATCTCCATTTGTTATATTGATGTCATTAAACTTTTCTTCATTATAGTATTCACAGTCTTTTATAGCAGGATAAAAGTTTGCATCAACCACATCTTCAACATTGTATATTTTAAATTCTGAGTCTTCGTTTGTTGCTGTCATGTTTTGATGTATTTGTTTGTTTGTTCATTTTTGTCAATTTTTGTGTATGAACATGTGATAGTGATTGGTGATTTGTCATTTTTGAGCTCATTTAAATGCGTCTAAGTCTTTCAGTTCTTTTATTATTTTAGCTTGAGAATTTTCATGTACTTTGATCCAGATGTTTCCGTTTCTTGTCCAAGTTTTTTTTATTTTTTCATCCTTTTTCAACAACCTTGCTGCATGTGCAATGTTTGCGTTTTTTTTAGTTAGGTGTTCATTCATGAAGACATTAGTTTTTGCGAGTTTCTTTGACTGCATCATTTCCCTGTTTCTTTGATTCCTTCCAATGAATCTGATGACTACTGATGGTTTAAGTTTGTTAGCTCTATTGGGCAGTGTGTAACAGGTGGAAATGTCATCCGTTTAATGTCAATGTCTTTGCCATTTAAGAAAGTGACTACCTGATTCTCCAGAGACTGCAGTTGTTCTGGTAGTCCTCCTTCACTCGTGTTAACGCCTTTAGTTACATCAGCCGATGACCAGCGTTTAAGCTCGAGTCCAGAAATGACCAGATTCTCGCCTCTTATGTATTGTTCCATGTCCTCACATCTTCCAGATTTACAGAACCACGTACTGTAATAAAGTACTGTAATAAAGAAAGTTGGTCCAAATACTTTCTTACTGAGTGATGGGCGCAAGTGGAATGCTTCAAAACTTGCACTCTTCCCAAAACAAATCCTACGTGCTTCAGAACAAAATGATGATACTGTACTCGATACATATGCACTGCCAGGAAATACTGATGAACCGCTTGCTGTGTTGAGAAGAAGTCAAAGAGATAGAAATGCACCAAGATGGTTGTCAGGTTTTGTAAGCTAGAGTGAAAAAAAAAGTAAACTATTCCTGTTCATACTGTTCTGTAAGACAAGTAAATTTACTACTGTTCATACTGTAATGCAAAGGGTTAAAAGGGTAAACTTTCATACTACTGTTGGCTTACAGAAATAATAATTTGATTACTTTGATTTTCTGCTGTCAAGTACATTGTACAAAATTACATGTAAGTAATTGTTTCAGGAAAAGGGAAAATGTTTTGTCCTGCAATTGCATAAGATGGACAGCAGGGGAACCTCCGAGTAGGGAGAGAACAGGATGTGTAGAGGAGAGAAGAAGAAGTTGAGAAATATACCGCATGGCCCGCTCTCACGAGATTTCAGGCAGCCATCTTGGCGCTGGCCACCGCTCCACTCAGCCTTATATATTTAGCTGGCATAATAAAGTATCAGCGCATTTAATCAATCATAACACGCTGAATAGTAATGCTATTGTCACATATTTAAATGTTAGGCATACAGCTATTAAAACTGCATGTATAGGAACATATAGTTTAGCATATTTAAATAATTTTGGTGGAATAAGATACTTAATTATATGACATGTTTAGCAAGATACAACCAAAGATGCAATTTATTTACACACACATTATGTATACATATTCAGATACTGTAAATATATATACAAAGTATATATATACAGTATTTATATATATATATATATATATATATAAACACTGCAAAATATCACATCATACTGATCTGTTTTCTTGTTGCTGTGTTCATCTGTGTTCATCTGTGTTCATCTGTGACCATCTGCTCATACAAACTCATGTTCGTGCTGCTGTTTATTCCCACTATATTAGGCTTAGTGTATTACTAGTTGATGTTTTTCTTAGTTAGTTCTAGATGTTATTACTGTTTTTCTCTTGCATTTGTTGTTGGATGTAACTGGGACCTCGTGTACATAATCTCGTTTTCATCACATGTACCACATGCGGTGCAAATGACAATAAAGACTCTCTGACTCTGACTCTGATATATATATATATATATATATATATATATATATATATATATATATATATATATATATATATAT
>JBBPBX010053786.1:0-23725 GCA_038048925.1 Garcialebias charrua
CTGAGCTCTCCTTGAAAACTTAACGTGTCACATGTGCTGTGATAAACAAACAGAAAAAAAACATAACACATCTGAAAATAAAACCTGGGGTTCCAAAGTAAAGGTGGGTTGTCCTTTACCTGACCTGGGTTGGGGTCAGAACTTGGAGGGATGTCCTTCACTGATGGTGATGGAGGAAGGGCCCTCCCTTGCAACCTGAGAAGAGTGTCCATACCTTTATATGGTCCTGGTCCTCCTAATTACTACTGGAGTGTGAGGAAACAGAGAGTATATTAGTTCTAGTATGTGTTTTTTCTGGGTTTTTTTTGTTTGTTTTTTTTCATTCTGGGGGCTGTCTTCTGAAAGCCTGCAGTTTGGATATGGCACCAGTTTGTTCGATGGGCTGCTCCTGCTGGCTGCTCCTTTCTTTCCCGACGACTTTCCATAATTCCCCCTCCAGTTGTTTCTTCAGGTCTTGACGTGGTGGAATCACCTGGACTGCAAAGCCTCTGTCATGCATATCCTTTGTTGCCTCTTGCGCTGTTTGATACAGACATGTTTCATTCTTGTAGAAGACACGGAGCTTGGCTGGGTATGGAGTCTGAAACCGGATCTTCTTTTCCCTCAGCACCCTCTTCGCTTCGTTGTATTCTTTGCGGCTGTTTAGAATTGCAGTGGGGTAGTCGTGGTCGAAGTACACCCTCTGGGAATTTATGTAGATTTCCTTTTTCTCCCATGCTTTTCTCAGTATTTCCTCCTTTGTACGGTACCGGAGGAATTGTACCACAATCGATCTCGGTTTTGCTGTTCCCGTTGGTTTCGGCGCTAGTGCTCTGTGCGCTCTCTCTATGCTGAGTTCACGGGTTTCAGGAAAGTCCAGCTTCTCACGAAGGAGTTTTTCTACATAGTCGACCATCAGGCTGCCTTGCTCCTCGTCCTCCGGTATGTTAAAAATCCGTATATTCGTTCTCCTTGCTCTTGCTTCTTGGTCAACCAGCTTGTCTTCGTTTTGAATCTGTGTTTTTAGCATGCTTCTCACTGCTAGCACAACCGCATCTAGCTTTGTTTCTGCAGCTACGATGCGCTCCTCGGCTTCGTCAATTCTTTGGGTCGCTTTATTCATATCTTCTTTTAAAACGTCCAACTGTTGTTTGTTTTCTTGTCTGAATTCTTGTATTTCTTGAAGAATCATTTCAAGATTAACTTTAGGTTTGTCTTTACCTTTTGTTTTTCCGGGTCCGTCTTTAGCATTAGCATGGCTATCCTTGTGCTGCGGTTCGTCGTCGCCGTCAGACATGTTTGGAGCATTTTTCTTACTTCTCTCTCTTGTGTCCATCTCGTCCTGCGTTCGTTTATCTTGCAGTTGAGTCTTTCGTGGCTTTGAACTGGTTGCAGGAGTTTTATTGAAATCTTTAAGGAGGAATACTCTTCTTATGCTGCCATTCGGTAGAAACCGGAACCGGAACCTCTCATATCTTCTCTCTTGGACTCGTAATTCCGGGGAAACGTTTGTTCCAACATTTAATTTTAACGTGACGGACCAAAAAAAGAATAGCAGAGTAAAACCAAATTTTTCCATAATTAGTACTTTTCTGCCCTGTCACACTGTATTCATATGAAATCATACAAATGCCAGACAGTGCTAGTTACAAACCTGCACTAAAAAGCTACATGAAATTAAATGTTGCTTATCTAGATTTAACACCAGTTTCAGCTAAACATTTTAAAACTCACACACCAAGTCTATTTAAAAAACAGATTTATTTAAAACTACAGAAAACACACACACATTGTTATGTAAAAATTCAGCCTTCCTGTGACGTCACTGGACCAACCCTGTCGCCAGTGGACTCCTCATAAATCATTGTGTACATTTTAAATTTTATTCGTTCACGCTGCAGGAGAGTCAAACGTTCCAGTGGCTCAACCAGGGACAACAAAAACTTCTCTGTTTCGCTGGCGGGAGGTGGTGGTGGTGGTGTGGCAGCCAAACTATTTCGTCCTTTCATGAAGTCAAGGACCTCACGCTCGAAGTCCTTTCGCTGCATCGGAGGCTGCTCCCGACGGGGTCTCTTCTGCCCTGATCATGTAAAGGACACAGTATGTGTTACATGTTTTGCATGTTAGATGAGCTTTCAAGGGACACATGTCTGCATTACTGTACATAACTGTGTGTACAGCAAATACTCAATAAACAAGTTGTTTCATAAGAAATTATTTGTTTTTATGAGTTTACATATGTATCTGTGTGTAAGTGTGTGTGTGTGTGTGTGTGTTTTAAAGCAGAGGATATTTTTGTACCACTGCATCGGTTGTGTGTGTGTATTTGTGGCTGTGGTTTTTTGCCACTAAATCAATACAAATCAATACAAAATGCACGATGAGAGTCACACCTGGGGCCCACGAGGAAGGCGCAGGCATCACAGAAGAAGAGGCGGTGGACGGCGCAGGAGGAGCAGTTACTGGAGAAGGAGCTCTGAAGTTCTGTGCAAGCTCCAAATCACCCAAGTCAATAGTTTCTGTGAATCAAATAACAAATAAACAATATTTTTTACATTAATATTTATAACAACTTTGCAGTATAAATGTCTATGAGTCACAACTTACCTAGAGCTGATGAGGCCTCAAATGCTGCTGACTCGTCTGCAGCCTCCTCTGGGTCTTGTGTGTCCTCGTCCACAGCTGCCTGGTTCTCCATGGAAGTGTCCAGATGTGTCCTGTCAGGCATGTTGCCACTTGTTTCACGTGGCGTCATGAAAGGCTTCAAGAAGGACATGACCACCATGTACTTCCATTTGGTATTGCTGTCTGCTGCTGCACCACTGCGTTGTCTGTCTTTCTCCTTTTTAACTTCTTTAGCATATGTGTCCCTCAGACTCTTCCACCTTTTCTTGCAGTAATCCACTAAACAAAAGCATTTAAAAACGTTAAACGTGGTGGCTATACTTTGAGTTAGTTGAAATCATTCTTATTTTTATCCATTTTGTTATGTTGTTTGACGGTTATCATTGTTTGAACAAACTGTGAAATAAGGGGCAGATATAATAAGATTTCATCTTCTTTCTGCTCCCTTCATTTTATCCTACTTGTATTCTTGTATCTGATGAAAATATCTTGTATTGTTCTTTTAATATGAATGAATAAACATCAAATCAAATCACATCGGCCAGCAGCTTACCCGGCATACCGAGTTCCTCACTGATACTCTGCCAGGCAAGGACCTTTTTAATTCTGTCTCTGTACAGGAGACTTGACTGGTTGTACAAGACTTCTCGTGAACACACGGCAACAATCAATTTGTCTTCCATCATAGCACTGTACACAACTTCGCAGTTTTTTTTCTGTCACACAAACAATACGTCACACAGTTGCGCATGCGCACAACCGTCCCCTCGTTCCGCGTCACATAGCTCCACCCCGACTCTCCCTGATTGGTTGACACACCAACCAATCAGGGAGAGTTGAGCAGCGTTTGGACGTTTGGACCGCGAAAACTTCAGCTTCATGAAGGCGGAACTTGGAAGCCGACGCCGGTTCACGTACACGGAAAAACGCCCCCCAGCACGCTCAACACGCACGACGCCCGAAGGCTGCTGGAGGTGCGTCCACCATTGACTTTACATGGAAGCTGGAAGCTTTGGAGGTCAAAACGCTGCTTGGTGTGCTCACACCATTACGCCTTGGTCAAGCTAGTACTGTCCTTAGCTCTGGTAGCTCGAGTCTGTTCGTCCGCCATTTCTGCCTTTAGGAGTGGTGAAAAAACCGGTATTGCGCAATACTGGTCACGTGTGTGGGAACTATGTATTCACAGAGGGCTGAGTGATACTAGCAATAACAGCGTTGTATAAGGGGGACAGTTGAACCTGGAGGCCTCCACCCCTGTTTAATGATGGATGGTTTCTTTTCACAAAGATGGCCTCCTTTACTCCTCTCTCAAACCATTGTTCCTCTCTATCAAGGATGTGAACATCTTCATCCCTGAAAGAGTGACCACTGGCCTGGAGATGAGTGTAGACTGCAGAGTCCTGACCTGATGATGTTGATCTTCTGTGCTGGGCCATCCTTTTGGCCAGTGGCTGTTTAGTTTCCCCAATATAAGACTGATCACAGCCCTCCTGACACTGAACAGCATACATACTCTGTTTGTGCCGGGGGACTGGATCTTTGGGATGAACCAGTCTTTGCCGTAATGTATTTTGGGGTTTAAAAGCCACTGGGACGTTGTGTTTAGAAAATAAACGTCTCAATGTCTCTGAAACTCCCGCAACATATGGAATGACCACTGGTCTGGGTCTGGGTTCCTTCTTTTCACCTGATGGCTGGCTGGAGTCCTGTTTGGGTTTCTTCTCTGCTTTCAGGAAGGCCCAGTTAGGATATCCACATTTCTCTAGAGCCTGTTTTGTGTGTGATTTCTCCTTCTGTCTGGCTCCTGAGTTAGTGGGGACGCTGTCTGCTCTGTGATACAGAGTCCTGATGACTCCTAACTTGTGCTCCAGAGGGTGATGGGAGTCAAACTGTAAATACTGGTCTGTGTGGGTGGGTTTGCGGTACACCTCAGTTTGCAAATTTCCTCTATCAGAAACTGAGACCTCACAGTCCAAGAAAGCCAACCTGCCATTTTTTACATCTTCTCGTGTGAACTTGATATATTTATCCACAGAGTTGATGTGATCAGTGAAATGTTGGACTTCCTGAGATTTAATTTTAACCCAGGTGTCGTCAACATACCTGAACCAATGACTTGGTGGTCTCCCTGAAAAGGACGTCAAGGCTCTCTTTTCTACCTCCTCCATGTACAGGTTGGCAACAATAGGAGAAACTGGAGACCCCATAGCACACCCATGTTTCTGCCTATAATATTGCTCCCCATATGTGAAGTAGGTTGACTGCAGGCACAGTTTCAAGAGTTGACACAGTTGCTCTGTGGAAAGTCTTTCGNNNAAACGTTTCTAAATTTTTTTTTTTTTTTTTTTTTTCCAATGTCCAGAGGACCAGACTTAGCTTTTTTAGATTCTTCTACCTGGATTATTGAGCATGCATCAGGGTACTCTGGTTGAATATTCTCACAAAATATATTCCTGTTGGAACATCTTTTGATTGTTTTTAGTTTTTTCTCCTCGACTCTTTTATATTAAAACCTCACTCCTTCATCCATCTCAGTTAACCGTTTCAACATTTCTTTATTTAACCAAATCAAAACCCTCAGACTGGAGAGGAGGGTCCGTCGGATAGTCGAACCTCGGATTCAGGAGGAGCAGTGTGGTTTTCGTCCTGGTCGTGGAACACTAGACCAGCTCTACACCCTCAGCAGGGTCCTGGAGGGTGCGTGGGAGTTTGCCCAACCAGTTTACATGTGCTTTGTGGACTTGGAGAAGGCATTCGACCGCGTCCCTCGGGGGGTTCTGTGGGGGGTACTCCGGGAGTATGGGGTACCAGGCCCTTTGATATGGGCTGTTAGGTCCCTGTACGACCGGTGTCAGAGCATGGTCCGCATCGCTGGCAGTAAGTCAGGCTCGTTTCCGGTGAGAGTTGGACTCCGCCAAGGTTGCCCTTTGTCACCGATTCTGTTCATAACTTTTATGGACAGAATTTCTAGGCGCAGCCAAGGTGTTGAGAGGATCCGTTTTGGTGGCCTTAGAATCGCTTCTCTGTTTTTTGCAGATGATGTGGTCCTATTGGCTTCATCAGATCGTGATCTACAGCTTTCGCTGGAGCGGTTTGCAGCTGAATGTGATGCGGCCGGGATGAGGATCAGTTCCTCCAAATCCGAGGCCATGGTCTTGAGCCGGAAAAGGGTAGCATGCCTTCTCCGTCGGGGAGGAGGTCCTGCCCCAAGTGGAGGAGTTTAAGTATCTCGGGGTCTTGTTCACGAATGAGGGAAAACTGGAGCGTGAGATCGATAGGCGGATAGGTGCAGCGTCCGCAGTGAAGCGGGTGCTGTACCGGTCTGTCGTGGTGAAGAGAGAGCTGAGTCAAAAGGCAAAGCTCTCAATTTACCGATCGATCTACGTTCCTACCCTCATCTATGGTCATGAGCTCTGGGTTATGACCGAAAGAACGAGATCTCGGATACAAGCGGCTGAAATGAGTTTTCTCCGCAGGGTGTCTGGACTCTCCCTTAGAGATAGGGTGAGAAGCTCAGTCATCCGGGAGGGACTCGGAGTAGAGCCGCTGCTTCTCCACATCGAGAGGAGCCAGTTGAGGTGGCTCGGGCATCTGGTTAGGATGCCTCCTGGACGCCTCCCTGGTGAGGTGTTCCGGGCATGTCCCACCGGGAGGAGACCCAGAGGAAGACCCAGGACACGCTGGAGGGACTATGTTTCTCGGCTGGCCTGGGAACGCCTTGGGATTCCCCCAGAGGAGCTGCTCCAAGTGGCTGGGGAGAGGGAAGTCTGGGCCTCCCTACTTAGGCTGCTACCCCTGCAACCCGACCCCGGATAAGCGGAAGAAAATGGATGGATGGATGGATGGTTCTAGATTTGCTGGACTATGAACGTCTGGTGGAGGATGATGGAATTATTGTCTTTTTGGATTTTTACAAAGCCTTTGATGTGTTGGAACACTCCTTCATCTTAAAGGTATCGTGACATGATGTTGGAAATTTGCACATTTGTCACAACATATATATCTTATATCATTCAGCTCTGTTCGTTTTTGCAAAATAAATTATAAATATATTAAAATTTCATTCCAAGTTATGGTAGTTTTTTCTCTGGGACACGCCCCTAAAAATCAGCGCACTTCCGCAAAACGTCATTGTGACGTCAGAACGGGAAAGGCGCAGCTCCAACGCGCATCTAAATATATGTAAATATCAATGGCGGAGCATGTTGAATCAGACGAGTGCAGCATTTCTAGTGTTGATCTAAGCGATTTGTCTTCAGTTTTGGAAGTTCTGTTAGTTCTGGTGATGAACAAGAGCCAGCAGGTTTTAATTTAGGTATTCAACCGTATTTATATGAACCTTACCGTTCAGGAAGTTAGTCTGAACCGAGACTGCAGAGGAGGACAGACAGCTGCTGCAGAGGAGGGAGGATTTTAGGTTAGATTTATCATTTTAAGACAGTCAATCGTCCAAAACTCTCATTACTAAACCCTCACGGAATTAATAAACTTACTGATGTTACGTTATCGCGTAGACATCATTTAAAAATACACAACGGGTGCGTTTCCAGAATTTTGTGAGGGGTGGTTCCTTTAAATATATAGTAGACCTGCAAAATGCCACATGCCTTCGTAGCACAATGGAAAGCGCGTTTGCTCTCCACCCCAACGACCCGGGTTCGAACCTGACCTGGTTTAACTTTTACTTCTTTTTTTTTTTTATTGGATAAATAAAATAAAAAAGTAGTTTGTGTTAACCACAGGCATTTAATTTATTTTGCAAAAACGAACATAGTTCAATGATAAAATATATATATGTAGTGCAAAATGATGCATAGTTACAACATGATGTCAGTGCAGCTTTAAGTCTATGGTGTTAACCGGTTCGACATTAGCGGCATCTCCATACCTTTGCTTTACACCTCCCTTAACACAGAACTTGTGGTTAACACAAGCACAGGCACATTGACTACCGTATTCGCCGTTGTAAAATACGCACCGGTGTTTAATACGCTTTGTCCAATTATTAACAATAAACAAGAAAAAATTGTACATAATACGCTTCGGTGTTTAATACGCGTCATCGCCACGCGACGCGTCAGCGCCTCATTTGCCCTGATTAAGATGGCGGCGACAGAAGCAAGCGAGTACGAAGAACTTCACAAGGAAACACGGTAAAAACAATTATTTCTTTGCGAGAAAAAATATATTTCTTAGCTGACTTTATAGCAGACGTGCTCCTGAGCTTAACGAAATGTTCAAATCAGCTGGATTTAAAAAAAAAAGTTCGCCGAATTTTAGGCAGGCGGTTCGGACCGGACGCTTTGTTTCTTTAAATTTAGCTAAATAAACGCTTAAAAAATATATATTTCTTAGCTGACTTTATAGAAGACGTGCTCCTGAGCTTAACGAAATGTTCAAATCAGCTGGATTTAAAAAAAAAAGTTCGCCGAATTTTAGGCAGGCGGTTCGGACCGGACGCTTTGTTTCTTTAAATTTAGCTAAATAAACGCTTAAAAAAATATTTCTTAGCTGACTTTATAGAAGACGTGCTCCTGAGCTTAACGAAATGTTCAAATCAGCTGGATTTAAAAAAAAAAAAAAGTTCGCCGAATTTTAGGCAGGCGGTTCGGACCGGACGCTTTGTTTCTTTAAATTTAGCTAAATAAACGCTTAAAAATATATATTTCTTAGCTGACTTTATAGAAGACGTGCTCCTGAGCTTAACGAAATGTTCAAATCAGCTGGATTAAAAAAAAAAAGTTAGCCTAAACGCTTAAAAATATATATTTCTTAGCTGACTTTATAGAAGACGTACTCCTGAGCTTAACGAAATGTTCAAATCAGCTGGATTTAAAAAAAAAAGGCAGCCGAATTTTAGGCAGGCGGTTCGGACCGGACGCTTTGTTTCTTTAAATTTAGCTAAATAAACGCTTAAAAAATATATTTCTTACCTGACTTTATAGCAGACAGTCCCCTGAGCTCAACCAAATGTGAAATCAGCTGGATTTAAAAATCCGCGGTGTGGTTTATGAGTTACGGTATCTTGCTAACAAAAACAGCTACATCCATAGCAAGGGGCGGGCAGCGACAGAGTCAGTCCGACCAGAGGAGGCTTTTTTCGGACACATGAGCTAGAAACGTCTGGAAGTGGCCCTCTTCCTCTTCGCTCTCTGAGTCCTCTGCTGCTGCCCATAGCGGCCGAAACTGGTACTGCACCATTTTTGCCCAAAATGTAAAACGGCGAATCAGAGCGAAAAATGGGTCTAAAAATATGGGAAAAAAATCCATAGATGATACGCTTCGGTGTTTAATACGCAGGACATTCAAATGAGCAAAAAAACTGCGTATTATAGACCGGTTTTTACGGTACCTCTGAGCAGTCTGGATACAACAGGATGTATGGTCCTTCTTGTATGTCCTTGTTAAACCTTCTCATTTTCTGGACACCTTGTCCTACCTCTGGGTCTACAAATAACAGGACCATTTTCCCTCTTAGAGGTTTAAAATCATTCCCACTTGGCACCATCAATCCAATGCTTATCTATGACAAAGATGAGAGCAATTTAACGTATTCGAGGTAAAAATAAATAAATAAACACGATACATACATATGTGTTTCTCCATGGTCTAATTTGTGCAATTTAACGTATTCGAGGTAAATAAATAAACACGATACATACATATGTGTTTCTCCATGGTCTAATTTGTGCTAGTACAGTTTCACAGTCAGCCAAGTCTGATCAGTACTGTTACCTGTACAGCTTACCTGCACGTGTTGTCACTCTTTAGCCCTATGTTTTCCTCTCGGACCGTAGTTAAAATTCTGACGCTCTTTGGACTTGGAACTTCAGTACTCTTGGAAATGTTTATATGATGGGCAAGGTTTTTCTGCTGAAATCAAAAAAGATCTGTCTCAAAAATCACTTGTTTTATTTGATTTTTGCTTTTGTTGCACTTTTTAGCACTTTGAGATTTTCATTAATGAAAAATGCGTTATAAATTGAATTCATTACTTTGTTTAGCATTATTCGGTTGTTGAGCTGTCCCCTCTCCTGCTTCCGTCTGCTCTGTGCCATTTTAAAACTCCAAGGATCGACCGCATGACAAACAAAACCGCGTTAATATACTTATAGGTGTCCCACAGAACGGGCAAAACGCGACTCGACTGTTGTCCATCTTGGGTCGAAATGACCGCTTCCGTCATCACTTCCGGGTCAGCCTCCGAGTTAGTACATTCCCTTTCCGTGTGATACTCTCATTTGTTAAATTTTTTCAGGACTTGTTAAAGTGTTTTGCCCCATTTGTTAATTTGTTTCAGGACTTGTTAAAATGTTTCGCCTCATTTGTTAATTTGTTTCAGAATTTGTTAATTTGTTTCAGAATTAATTTTTTTCAGGATTTGTTAGTTTTTAGCCTCATTTTTTAATTTGTTGTTGCCCCTCCCGGCCACCGTAGGGACAAAATCGTGTCCTGATAGGACAAGGTGTGAAGATCTTTTTTATAATGTCACTACCCTCTCCTCATGGCTTTGTCCCTTTTTCTATCTAAAAATATTATTCTGAAAAGAATACGAAGGCCGTGCTTATAGCAGCAGCTACGTGTACTCAACCCATCTATCGGACAACTTTACAGACATATTCTCGTTGTATCTCGGTGCAATGATAATAAAGCTCATTCTGATTCTAATTAATGTATTTGTACATTGGTCTGTATAGATATGCGTGTATACATGTATTTACAGATGGCATATGTTATGAGGACACTATTTAAATCTACATAATTTACATTATAAAACTAATTAAAATATAATAACTTCATTCAAAATTAATATATTTACAAGAGTAAAAAAATACAATATAAAAGAATTACAATAACATAATTCAAAAATGTATACACACATAATCAGCTTTATTTCATCAATAATAAATTTCAAGTAAACACCGGTAAAAGACCACATACACACACACACACACAAATGGTTTCTTACAGGGGGCGTGGCTTGGAGTCTACAATCTATCTACCGGAGTATCAAATTTAATATATTTACAAGAGTAAAAAATAAAATATAAAAAATTACAATAACATAATTTAAAAATGTATACACACATAATCAGCTTTATTTCATCAATAATACATTTCAAGTAAACACCGGTAAAGGACCACATACACACCAATGGTTTCTTACAGGGGGCGTGGCTTGGAGTCTACAAGCTATCTACCGGAGTATAAAATGGGGTGGGAGAGAAGGAGTAGGCATTTGTTCATGAGACAGTAAAGGAGTAACATTGAAATTACAGATAGCTGACTGGAATTTTTTTTCTGTTTTATGAAGTGTGCCACAGTCTAAAAAGGGCTCTGTAAAGAGATGACACCATGCACAGGCATTTGATTTAATTATTGTAAGATGACTTATTTTGATTTGTTACATTATAAAGAAACAATTAAAATCTCTTTAATTTCTTATTTAAAAAATGAATTGTGTATACATACATACATACATATCCCCACCCACCCCGCTTCGATTTCAGTGGTTTACTCTTGTAAAAACTTGCATTTATTTTCAGTTTTTAGTTATCTAGTTCACTTATACCCCTCTGAAGTAGGCAAGGGCCTCATAGATCATTAAACTCTTAAACTCAAGCTTAAGTATGCTTAGAAACAAATACAGGACAGAAGTTTGAACATGTATTAAATTTAAATTCTTAAATGTTGCACATGAGGAACAGACCTGTGGACCCAGAGGACAGAACAGCTAAGTCAGAACCTCTCAGAGAAGAGGGTCATGTAAGAGAAAAACAAAAGGACTGTTATGTTTTAATAGGATGATTATGATTTCTTTTTGAAAAAAAAAATCAGACTGAACTTCACTGAGGCCTTGACTGCAGAGGAGTTGGTCCAGAACTCCTCTGGCAAGGCCAACAGGAACAAGCATCAGTTCTTGGCTCTAAAGAAAAGTGGTTGTTGAAGTTTACCCAAAGGACAACCTAATTAGAGGAACCGTTTTTAATTACCATATTGTCCAATAAAAGCTTTAGTTGGGTTTCTGTAGAAGTACCCCACACCAGTGCCTCCCTCTTGTGGTCTTCGGCTCCTAAACTTACCTGTGTTCACTCCCTGTCACAGCTGTCAGTATTTCCAATCACCCCAGGTGTTCTTAATGGCTGTGTCTCAATTCAGGGGCTGCGTCCTCATGAGGACCCAGCCTAGCTGGGCCGAGTAGGCCACGCACTCACAAGACCGGGTGGGCTGAGCGAAACTGCTGAAATGGGACGGTCTAGCCTTCAGGTTTGCCGGCATTGAAGTGGGTGGGGCGTTCTCTTGAAGTGGGTGGGAAGTTCTTGTGTGCGCGCTTTGTGTGTGTGGAAAGAGAAGGGACGCCGCTAAAATATATTAGTTAGCTGAATACATGTATATATATTAGTGTTTCTGAGTTTACTCTTTGTTAAGAACTGATTACAAATCAGCTTATAAGGGGCAATCTGTTAAAACCCAGAGTGGACCTACAAAATGCAAGTTGACCGGTAGCACAGTTGGTAAATCAACCTGCGATTGGTGCAGAGATACTTTTCTCGAAGCTGGTTCGAATCTCACTCGGTACGGTTAAAACTTATTTTACGTTTGTCTTTTATTGGATAAAAAAATGAGGACTGAGATGAAAAGGAAGGAGTTTGTGAAACTCCTTTTTTTTTAATCCAATAAAAGACAAACGTAAAATAAGTTTTAACCGGACCGAGTGAGATTCGAACCAGCTTCGAGAAAAGTATCTCTGCACCAATCGCAGGTTGATTTACCAACTGTGCTACTGGTCAACTTGCATTTCATAGGTCCACTATGGGTTTTAAAAGATTGCCCCTCAGAAAATCCTTGCTACACACGTGTAAAATAATCTGATTTGTAATCAGTTCTTCAAAAATAGTAAACTCAGAAACACTAATATACTGTATATTCAGCTAACACTTTTTTTTTGTCGTTTCTGTAGTTAAATTTTAATGAGATATATTCGAGCTGAGGTTGTTTGAGATGACTAAATAAAGGTTCAATGAATATTCGCGCTGAGGTTGTTGTTAAAACGAGCTGATGACTCAACAACACGCAGCCAGCAGCCCGACACTGCACGCAGAAAGTCCCACCCCCCCCGCGAAATCTCTGCTGGCGCTATGAATTCTGGGATAGCCTCCGTCTTGAAGGATTCACGAATGCATCCTTCGATTTCGGCAGGAAGTAGGCCGCATTCCTCGGCCGCATGAGGAGGAGTCTATGCGGCCGACAAATGCACACTCATGAGGATGCAGCCCCTGAATTGAGACACAGCCAATGTCTAGTCAGCCTTTCCTTCTTCTTCTGTTGATTTATTGGTAGAGTGCAAGCAACTTTTGGTGCATACCGCCACCTACTGAGCGTGAGTGTGCAGCAGAATATAATTTGTATGTGCAACTGTTAATACATTTTTTTTTCTAAATCAATAGGAACATCACACCACACGAATACAAAACAATGTTGAAGTCAAGGCCTGACATAAAATAGCCACTATCGAGGACTTCAAGTAAAATCAGTCAATTAGCCAAACAAGCTTAAGGCACATTAACCCTGAGATGTCTCAATCACTTAGGACCAAATAAACAAAAAACAACTCTTGATGAGCAATAAGTAAAACAGTCCTTATAACTTATCCAGCACCTGTGGATTTAAGTCCGTCCCAACATACTCACTGGGCTGGCCCCGCTGGGCGCATCATAGCTGATTTCATCTCTGCAACTAAGCGTGTCACAAGAGACTCACTGTCCACCTCCTAGGCAAAGACCTTTTCGGGGTCAACACAGTATATTTTTCTTACGTGCTCGATGTCAGTTGCTTGGCAAGTTGCCTTTCTCTTTAGGGACCTGGACAGCGCCTCCTTGATTGTGGCCTCTGAGAGCTTGCAGTTGGGACTTTTCTTGGCTTTGTAGCCTCCGAAAGTGTAGTCAATCATCGCGCGGTATTGCACAGCCACTGCAAATAAGTCTGGAAAGTTCTGGGCAGAAAGTCTTTCATTTCCTGCGAGAGCAAGAACCTTCATGAAAGGAAACTTGTCACCATGTCTTAAAGTTCCTTCTCCATTTGGAGAAATGCTGCAGACTGTGCTCCTATCCTTGGGAGCATGATGGCGTATGTGAGGTTAGAGTTAAAAAAGTTGTGGATTGTTACATAGGGAGTCATATCTGTAAAACTCTCAAGCATGATGATCTGGTTGAGCATTGCTTTCCCGGTCCTCCGACAACTTTCGGCCTGGCGTATCTCCATCAACACAGTGAGTAGTTTTGGAAGGCCGATCTCACTGAGAAGCCAGGAGGCGGCCTCCGCGTACCCAAGCGCCATGTCGTTGGGCACGGCGGCGTTCTTCTTTAGTTTAAGGTACATTGCGTTGAACCTCACAGTGACTTGAGTGGCTGGTGACTTTGTCGGGTTTTTTATGGCATAGTACATAAGTGCCAAGGCCATCTTAAGTACACGAAGAATCTGCGCTTATGAGAGCTTCTCGCCGGGGTTGCCCCATTCCGGTTCTCCTTTATCCGCGGTTGCTATGCCTCTTCTCTCTGAGACCCATCGTTGTATAAAGTCAAGATGATAGAGCTGGGGGAAGCACACCAAGAGAGTTGTCACTAACATTGGGATGATCCCGCCCTTCGAGCTGACTATTGCAGATTGCGGGTCTTCTATAGATCTTGCTAGGTATGACTGCGCCTGTGCCGATGGCGGGAGCGCGATCTCTACTGTAATTACTTCTTCGATTTCCAATGTAGTCTCCATCGTTTGGTCCAGTTGTTAATACATGTCAAGTTTAAAAAAATGTTTGCTTCTCTTTTTGTCAAATATGATCTCTTATTTCCTCTGTTCAGGACTGCAGGGCTCCTCTCCAAATTGTCTCCATTACTTAGGACACTCCAGGTCCAAGCACAGCAGTGGGTGACCAGGTAGAAAGAGGCAGCAGGACAAAGAGGATGATTTATTTAAATTAATCAGAAGATATGAGGCAGCAGAGGGAGGCAGAAGAGAGAAAAGCAAATGAAAGTAGGGAGAGAATGAAGACTTCTCAATTCTTGAAATAATTGCAAATAAATGAATTAATTGATGGTTGTATTTTTTTTGCTCTGGAAAAATGTGTTTATGTTAAATTTGAAAAATAGTTATTACAAAATCTAGTAATTGTCAGTCTTTTCATTTTGATAACAGTAAATTCACAAAAAAAATGCAAAGCTACTGTATTTACAAAACCTGCAGGAATACTTGTAACCTGAACGACCTCTTTCTAGACCGTTTATTTAAAGGGGACCAAATATTGGTCCTATAAATTTTTATGGTATGTCTGTGGGCTATCCAGACCATGTTCATTCAATTTAATGCACAAAATAATTCTCAGATAATAAAATATCCCCTTTCTAGTTATGCCTTTCTGAACGAGCTGTTTATGATAAGGCCATGCCCTTCAAAAATCTGTTTACATTAACTCCGCCCTCCAAAGGGGACCCTGAGGCAGACCCAGAGGCAGACGCCATTTTGGGCAGGGCAAATGAGGCGCTGACGCGTCACGTAGGCTGCTGAGAAACATCCATAAGTTCACCCTCCATGTTAAAAACTCTTTGTCTGACTCTTCGAAAACAAGCAATAAGGCTGCAGAGTAACACACTGGCTGCTAACTGCTTAGTGCGAGCACTGCTTTTTTTTTGACGGACCACATCCGGCGCGGACCGGATATGGTCCGTGAGCAGTCGTCCGGTTGATTTAAGAGCCCTTAAATAAGTTTTTTCGTTTTACTGATAGATAATTAGTTACTCATTGAAGCATTCACTCATGTGCTACTCATTGTAGCACCGCCATCGGACCAGCCGATGCTAATTAGTTATTAGCGGTACTGCATTTTAACAACAAAACATCGAACTCTGAGATGAACTCAGGAAAAACAACCATGACGTCTTTTATTCTGAAGTGGGTGGAGCATCATCAGGGGTTGCTAGGTGAGGGGCTGGACTCAGGTTGGGGTGGGTTGTCCTGGCGCTTGTGACATCACAAGCGTCAGGATTTGAAAACGAGACATTTATATCACTGAAAAATAAATACAGTATACTTGGAGTAAATATACCACTGGGGGCATTTTTTTGGCCCTAGGACTGTTTAAGAAGTACATAACCAAAGTTGAGTTTAAAAAAAACATTAAAAATTGAATTTTGAATATTTGGTCCCCTTTAAACTTTTATTCACTAAACAGGAAGTGTGTGGCAGGATTGCTGGATCAGGCGAAAAGGGATCAAAGACATGGGTGTAAGAAATGTAGTTGTCACCGGGTGTTCACTTGCGTGAGGTGCAAAGGTGTGGTGCACCTCCAGCGCTTGCAGGAAGATGCTCCTGAATCTCATCTTCATTCCAAAAGCACGCTCAATAATAGAGCGTGCCCTGGAATAATGAGTGAAGCGCTGGGCTCCCACACCTTGTAGTGGCCTCTTGTATGGAGTGATGAGAGGGAGTGGACGTTTGAGACATGGGTACCCTCCATCTGCAAGGATAAAATGCCTTGGAGGAGGGTAGACTGACTGCCTGTACAGTGGACTGTGGCGGAGGACCCTGGAATCATGCACCGACCCAGGCCAGCACACGTATGTGTCAATGAAGCAGCCACGATTGTCACACACTGCCTGGAGGATGATAGAATGGAACAGCTTTCTGTTTCTGTAGCACTCGCTATCAGGGCCGCTCAGAGGCTTGATCTGGATGTGGCAGCCATCAATTGCACCTGCTGCTTTCAAAAAGGCTCTGTGGCAGCCATCAATTGCACCTGCTGCTTTCAAAAAGGCTCTGTGGCGTGCCAGCCGTGCAAACCCATGGGACACTACATCCAGGTCTTCTGGGTTTTTAGGCAGATGGATGACCCGGTGGCGAATGGCCACCACCTTTTCTGTCATATGATGGACAATGCGGAAGGCATTTCGTGGATTTATCTGATACAGAATGTTTATTCTAAATATGTATTAATTTATTTTTTAAAACTACATGCAACAGTGTTAACACTAAAATAAAACTAAACTAAAACGGTATGATGACACAATAAAAAAAAACATGTCATGGCTGTATTGTGTCATCAACTGCAAGTGCCCAGTCCACACAGGGTTAGAAGAAAACATAAATCATAATTTAACAAGTACAGAGACATTTAAATAAAGGGTATCCTATTCTAAAAAGAAAAACTGCTTCTCCTCTACATTTGAACCCAAAGTACACAACGAAGATAAATGGCTGTCCTCAGGAACAGAAAGAAAACATAGTTCTCAGAACCAGATGCGAAGTGCCAAATGTGTGACATGCATTTCAAATTCAGCTGGGAAAAACATTTTGAACAATGCTTTATGTATTATTTTTAAGACATTATAGTAGTATACCTAAATTTAAATAGAAATACATTTCAGTAGTTATATTGTATGTAATTTGAGTACTAATATGTATAATTTAGTGTTATGCAGAAAATGGTAAGCTATGTGGTTATTATAAAAATTCTGATGTGTTTCTCTCATGTTTAGTAGAAAAATCTTGACCTGTGTCTCTTCACTTCCTCCTTCTTGTCTGGTTTCAGAAACTCGGCACAATTTCGGAGGTACTTGAACTTGATCCGCGAACTCCTGGTACTTCAGAGGGTCTTCAACATCATCAAACAGCAGCCCCATCAACTTGTCAATGTAGCCTTCATAAAAGAAAGTGATTAAACAATGTGTCCAATTAAAAATTATATGCTCGGCTCTAAAATGACATACTTGTTGTTGGTTTTGTCTTAACGGGTCTCAGGGTGTACTCTCCATGCTTATATTTAGGATAAACAATAGAGTATCTCAGCTCACTGGTTTTAGTGACAGCATGGGCCCTGTTAGCGTTTTCATTATAGTGGAGTGCAGCAAGCTCCAGTCTATAGAAGGAAAAAAAATTACTGTTGCACAGACTTTTTCACAAGTTATCGTACTCGTATATTTTATTACATTTACCTGCACAACATTCCTTTGAAAGAGAACACCACATTCTTGGGGGCAAATTTCAAAACCAAACTATTGAAAGCCTTGATAGATGATGTGTGGTACTGCCGGCTTATCTTCTGAACATCTTTCAGTAGATGTGGAGCCAACAATACAGCCGTAAGCTTTTCACATGCTGCTGTGCCTAACAGAAAAGACAATTTTATTTATTTAAGAAGTTGACAGAGTTATACTATTGTAGGACAACATAATTTAAAACATTGACAGAGTTATACTATTGTAGGACAACATAATAAAAAAAAAATGATATTCTATTAACGCAAGCATGAACAATTCTATTAACGCAAGCATGAACAACTTGAATGTGGCTAAAATTAAACGCTAAAGTTAAATCTATCTAGACACATATAATAAATATATTTCATACATATAAACATATAGTACTTACTTGGTTTTAGCCACTCCCTTGCCTGCTCTCCAACTAGAGGCTTGTGTAAGCACTGAGGGAAGAGTGCGTGGTCGTGGGTGTGGACATTTTGGATGTGGTTTGCAACTGAAGTCCACTTTGCCACAGCCTCTTCTCCAGATGCAGACCAGTAGAGGTGATTTACAACGCTCTTCCTCCACTTGCCCATTTCTTGAAGTCTTCTGTTCTTTGCCATAGCATCATTTTTTTTTTTTTACCAACTCCTACAAATATTTGAAAAATACAATTTAATGAAAAAGACAGAATACTGTATATAATTCCACACCACTGTCCTAAAAACTTGTACTTGCATTTCCCCATATGCCATGGATCAAAGAAGTGTTTGATGTCCTTTTTATTTTTTCCTCTTAAAAACTTCTGGACCCCTGTATGTCTGTCTGTGACAATGGACTCCACTGTCAGACCTCTTTGCTCCAGTACCGACAGACTCCTTTTAAACCCCCTCCTTCTTCATTCGGACACTATTTCCAACCTCATTGCTCTGTAAACAAAAATAATAATAAAAAACGTATCCACCTTATTCCTGAAGGTGTCACTGTAGAAGCGATAATGTGCCGTACTTCCGTTTGACCCCGGAAGTAGAATTTTTGCATTGGCTCCTCGTTGTTTGCTTGCTAATCTGCGCGCATCGTAGAAGTTCTGTTGAAGTTCTGTTTTCTGTTATTTCGAGCTAATATTGTCACGAAGATGTCTTGAGGAGCTCGGGTACCTGTTGCGCTGTTCATGGCTGTATGAATAATCACACGAAGCTGAATTTGTGGCTGCAACTAGTGTGTGTTGAACATGCTCCGAAAACAAAAACCTGCATCCTTCTTTGTGGCTGGGCTACGAGAAACCACCTGAAAAAAGACTCTGTATCCTCCAGATGATCGAGAACACCAGGTATGATTTAAGAGACAGCTTTTAGTGTTATGATTTTATGTAGTCAGTGATTAAATGATACTAATATTTTCGTTCATAACTGGCAAATAAACACACGCACCTATATGTATGCTGTGTGTGCGTTTATTTATACATATCTATCTATATATCTATATATATATATAATATAGGTGTGTGTTTATATATATATATATATATATATATATATATATATATATATATATATATATATATATATATATATATATATATAATATAGTGTGTGTGTGTGTGTGTGTTCATAAATGAACCCTAAAGTTTGTATACTGTACTTTTACTTTCAGATGGGCTTGATGAGAGTGTGGAGCTGCTCAACACCACCAGTCACATGCAGCATGACTGTTGGAATGTGGATTGACATAATGTCAGAACAAACCAACAACCTTATTCTATGGTTGCCCCGTGAAACAATTAAAGCAACATGTTTTGCAGAAAGCTAAAAACTTGGACTCCAGAAGTGAATCATACATGCAAATAACACTGTGAAATATTTATTGGCTGTTTCTCCCTCTGGAATAATCATGTTTATTTCAGATGCTTATGGTGGTAAATGCAGTGACAGGTATATAACACAGAACTCTGGGTTTCTGGACTATCTGCGTGCTGGAGATCAGGTGATGGGTGATCGTGGTTTCACAGTGAGGGACCTGCTGCAAGAGCTATGGTGTCAATGTAATCGTTCCAGCATTCACACGCAAAGGATGCCAGCTTATTTCAAGTGAGAAGTGAGAAGACATTAAATGTAAACATTTTTCTCAAACATGTACAGTACTGGTGTACTTGCTGTAAACGTAACACAACTCAACATGTTTTTTAAAGGATGCAATGTTAACTATATTACATTAGAAAAGTATTTGCTAAAATGATTCATTTGTTATGTACAATAGTTGACTGTTAACCTTCTTACAAGGTTAGGTTTTTGTGTGCACTATATCAGTTAATTTTGGATTAAACTACTGTTTCTATCTAAATGTCACTTTTGTCATTATCAAGTTTTTAAAGATCGTTTCCTGTCTATTTCATTATTTGTTTTCATTTACTGTATTTTATTAAAAGTTCTCAAGGTGCTTCATTTGTGAATCAGTAAAGTATTTGTCAAAAGAAATGTCAAGCTCCAGGAGCTCAGTTGGTGTCCAGATAAACATCTTGCAGCTCAAAAGTCCAAAGCAACATCATTGTTAGCTGGACCTGGAGATGTGTAGTTTTAATGCTTAGACTGGGCTTTATGTTTGTTTAAATAAAGTGTCCCAGCTCTCTTAACATAACAGGACCAACCTTGTTAATGTGAAGATACTAATAAGCTTCAGAGCTTTTCAGATTGCTCATCGCTTCGCCATCTGAAGCAACTGTCAAAGTAGCTAAGTATGCTAGTAGCTAAACATGCTAGTCTACGTTATTTTCGGCCACTTCAAGTCGTCCTCCCACCCCTCAACAGCTGTAGGTAGCGGTAAAACAATATCTCCACATTTGAGTTGTGATAGTTTATGTTCCCACATATTTTATGACCTAAAACCTCTGACGAAAACCGGTTAGCGCGTTGCTAGCGTGTAACAAAAGTGCCGGTTCTGACTTTCAGCGGAAGTCGTTCACATAATTCGCGCAAGGCATCATGGGGCGTAGGAATAAGGTGGATATTACATATGAAGTGCTATACTGCAGATTTTTTTCTTACTTGGACAAGTTGGATGTCTAATATGCTGTTGGCAGCAAGGTCCATCGTGTTGTAGCTTCCAAATTTAGCACAGTGCCTTGGAAGTATTTAATTAAATATTAAATCTTTTTTTTTATACGATATCCTCCATAAACAAAGTCTAAACGGTGAATAGGAGTACCAGTAATAAATAAAACCTGAATACCTGGTGAATCGGCTCTCATGTCACCACCAAGTGTGAGCCATGGCCTCGTTGATGCACTTATCCTGCTCCAGCTTCCACTGCCAAAATACTGTGGTGATGAGGAGCTTCGATTGATGTTTGTGGAAGCACTGCTCAGATTCGCTGGATGTAGATTTTCAGAGAATGTTTTTCATATTCTAAGAGTAGGCAAAGACATTTCAGAGGCAATTTTGTTTAAATGATATTTGACATTTTAACACTAAATCCTATGTATTTGATAATTTGACATTTTTCAGCAGTCGCCAGGGCAAATCCACGGACAAATGAATGGGCCAATTGGTCTATAGGAAAAATGAATGGTCCAGGTTCACCGGGGTGGCATGAGGTAACGGTGAGTGGCAATCTGGATCCAACGGTGGGTAGTGGAGCTCCGGGGGTCCAGGCGGCCAGTGGTTCTCCATTGAAATGAATGGGCCATTTTGTCTAGGTTGACCCCCGTGGCACGGGGTAATAGTGAGTGGCAATCTGGATCCGACAGTGGGTAGTGGAGCTCCGGAACCACGGCACCTGATGAGGGTCTGCCCGGGATGGCCCATGCTGGGTAGTTATCACCCCGGTGTGTGCTGTAGCTGTAGGTAAAAAAAGAACACTGTGACAAACCATAACTTTTAATCTATTTTAATTAAATTAGAACCACCAAAAAATTTTCATGTTTATTAAATTTGTTAATTTTTTTTTTTTTTACAAAAGAAACCATACAAGACAATCTCATAAATGATAATGTACAAAATATTAAAAAAATGAAAGGTAGCAGAAAGAAGAATAAATCTTATACCTGCCCCCTTTTTCCAACAGTCAGATTAAACAATAATAATCTTCAACCAACAGTACAAAATGACTAACTCTTTCTAATTTTCTAACTAATACAATACACATTACGCTATTTCATATATATTTTTAACACATTCGTTTTGATCATTTTCTTAAATGTAAACTGTAGCCGTGTTTCCATCAAGGTTTCTAGCTGCGCAATTTGAAATAGCGCAGCAGAAAAGCTTAATGGAAACGGCAAATTGTGAGGTTACTTCCTGAATTACGCTAAAAAGTTTATACGCTCGCTTGAGGTGGTTTTTGGGATTTGAGATGCGCTAAACGACAAATGGAAACACATTTTCCGACTCATTTCTGACGTAGCGAAAATTCACGTCACGTGACTGATCAGCTGTTTCCGCTCCGGACAACATGTAACATCGCTAAAACTAGTTGGCATGACAGAATAAATACAACTCGCCCGATAGCAACACGTACCTGAAATATTCTCTCGATTTTGACGAGATGTGTGGCCGGGTTCTGTTTTCAACCGCTACTTCCTGTTTACTGTAGACATGCGCAGTGCTGACGTCTGACGTAATGACGCTGACGTCTGACGTAATGACGCTGTGCGCGGCTTGGTAGAAGCGCTTCAAGCCAGTAGATGGAAACACTTCTGATCTGCATTAATTTGTATTTACATATTTGCGAGGTAGCTCAAAATACGAAATGAAAATGGATGGAAACACAGCTAATGACTTGGCATTTTTAACTACATTCTCCAAGCCATTCCATAATCTAATTCCCTGGATTGAGGTAGAACGTCCCTTCAAACTAGTTCTGAATTGTGGTTTTACACATCTCTGTCCCCTTAAGATTATAACAACTTTGTCTTTTAACAAAATGCATTTGGATATTTAAAGGTAATGCATTATTTTGAGCCCTATACATAACTGATAAAATATTATAGTCTACCAAATCATGGAACTTCAATAACTTCAGTTGATAAAATAATGTACTTGATGGATGACGGTAATGTTTTCTAGTGATAATTCTTACAGCTCTTTTCTGTAATACAAAAATAGGCTTTGTGATTGTTTTACACGCATTCCCCCAAACATCAATACAATAGATTAAGTGTGGAACAATGATTGTGTTATACAACAAATACAGAGCTTTATCATTCAATAGGTCTCTGACTTTGTACAGTACTGCAATCGATTTAGCTATTTTTATTCTTACAGAATTTGTGTTGTTTCCATGTCAGTTTGTCATCAATGATAACACCCAAAAACTTCACCTCACTCACTCTACAAATCTCAACACCCTCAATTTTGAGTGGAACATCAACAGTTTTCTTTTTATTACTGAATATCATGTAATTAGTTTTTTCTAGATTTAATGATAATTTATTTATTTTAAACCAAGTTTGTATCTTGACAAATTCTGTCTTTATCAATTCCAACATTTGTTCTATATCTTCACCTAAACAGAAAAATGTGGTATCATCAGCAAAAAGTACACATTTAAGGAGTCCTGACACATTTACCAAGTCATTCACATATAAAATAAATAGCTTTGGTCCAAGTACAGAGCCTTGGGGAACTCCACATGTGATATTACAGAGGTCAGATCTTACATCATTTATTTGTACAAATTGTTTCCTATCTTTCAAGTAGCTAGATACCCACTGTAATGCTGGTCCTCTAATACCATATTTGTTCAGTTTTTCAAGGAGAATGGTGTGATCAATAGTATCGAATGCTTTTTTTAAATCAACAAAAATACTGATACAATATTGTTTTTGATCGACAGCAGTAGTTATTTGTTCCATTAATTCCATGAGAGCCATTGATGTAGAGTTTTTTGCTCTAAACCCATACTGACTGTTGCTTAGAATATTTTGTTTATCTATAAATTGATCTAGTCTGTTTACAAATAGTTTTTCAAGAATTTTTGAAAACTGTGGTAACAAGGATATAGGTCTATAATTGTTGAACACACATTTATCACCATTTTTAAAAAGAGGAACTACCTTAGCTACTTTCATATTATCTGGAAATATTCCTGTTGAAAATGATAAATTACATATATAT
>JBBPBX010053788.1:0-18921 GCA_038048925.1 Garcialebias charrua
GAAATCCCGTTTTTTAGTTTCGTTTTTGACTGTAGCACTGAGTTGTAAAATTCTAGTTGGTTTTGATCAACAGATACAGATTTAAACTATGCATTGAATTCATAAATGTAAATTCAATGTACAGTATTGTTTAAATCTGTATCTGTTGATCAAATTCAACAAGAATTGCCACAGTCAAAAACGAAACTAAAAACGGGATTTCCCAGAATGCTTAGCAGTATTTTGGTTTTCAAAACTAAAATACTTATGGGAAAGACGACAAAATCCACTGCCTTACTGGTTAAGGGGAGTGGCTATGTTGTCTTTCCCATCATGCTTAGCGTTTTTTTAGTTTTTCCAACTGAACCATGAATAAGAAGGACGTGTGTGGTGAAGACATGCCTGGCTGCCTCCTGTTTGTTGGTTAAAATTTGTGAAGTTCCTGTGGTAAGGCTTAGAGAGTCTTCATTGGATGTCTCACACCATGTTGAAATAAATATTCTCAGTGCAAAAGCTTCATTATACAGATTCGTATACCTGAACATTATTGGATCGGAAAATTATCGTATCGGTCGATACCTAGTTTTTGAGTATCGGATCGGAAGTGAGAAATGTGGATCGGTGCATCCCTAGGTCTGACCCAGATCCTCTTCCCAGAGTAGTTTAATAGAGTTTAGAGTTCGGGGGCGTAGTCATAATTTGATTGTACAGTATATGGAAGAAATAGCTCCTTTCAGTTTGACCTAGAGTTTTAGAAAAATGTCCAAGGTTGTATCTATGGGAAGATTGGGAAAGTTTGGGTAGGTGGAGCTGACAAAACTACGCACTTGTAAGTACATAAAGAACTGGTGGCGAGGGATATCGAACTTCTCGGAGATCTGTTGAAATGAGGCGAAGGTATTGTTAAAGCTGCACTATGTAACATTGTAGTGCAGTCTGTAACTTTTCTAACAATATATTTGTAACATATTTCTTCACTCTGTCACTATCTACTGACAGACTGGTGTTAGACAAAGTAATCTCTAAAAAAAAACTATAGTCCCCTTGCTTCTCTATCAGCATTTATAAAAACAATAAAAACACAAAGTGACCCGCCGTTAACCAGCCAATAAAAACATAGTTTGTAACCAGCCAATAAAAACAGAGCTTGAATTTGAATAAGCCAATTAAAACAGAGCTTGAATTTGAATTTCAGCAGAGCAAGGGGGGCAGAGCCATATATGGTTCTGAGGGGGAGGGATCAGAATGCTTTGCCTGTTGAAAATTTTTCTAAGTTCTGTGCTCTACAGAAAGTTACACATAGCACCTTTAATGTACATGTCGTGAAAGGTAGAGAGACCCTTTTTCCGCCATGACAAGAAAGCATTGTCCGAAAGAGATGGCGGAAAAGTGTGGTTTGAGGGTATGGGAGCATGTATTGAAATAGGTTGTAGGCTAAGGTGTCGTCTGAATTGTTTCCATAGTTTTAAAGGTCCCTCCACCAATTTATTAGAAGTGTAAGGTTTAGTTGAGGATTGTAACGGTAAGTATAACAGAGCTGCCAAAGACACGGGTCTTACAGAGCTGGCCTCCATGGAGACCCAGGCTAGAGAAGAGGGCCTACCCGCCTCAAGCCAATATCGAAAAAGTCTAATATTTGAGGCCCAGTAATAGAACCTTAGATTTGGGAGGGCCATACCACTCAGCTTCCTAGGCTGTTGTAGAAATTCAGTACGGATTCGAGGAGTTTTCCCGTTCCAAAGAAATTTGATAATTATACTGTCTAGTTTGTTAAAAAAGGACCGCGGGAGAAAGATAGGTATGCATTGAAATAGGTAGGAGAAAAGAGGTAAAATATTCATTTTAATCGCGTTAACCCGGGCAGCTAAAGAAAGACCTAGCATCGACCAACGATAAAAGTCCTCCTTGATGTGAGTTAGCAGAGGGGAAAAGTTGGCTTTGAAGAGGTCTCCATATTTAGATGTAACTTTTATTCCTAGATAGGAAAAGCCTTGATCCACAACCTTAAAAGGTAGTGTGTGCAATGGATAGCTCTTAGCCAGCGCATTGATAGGAAATAGTTTGCTTTTGTTGAGGTTTAATTTATAACCTGACAGTTGTCCGAATCTACCCAGTGTAGCAAGTATAGCAGGAATAGAGACATCCAAATCGGAAACGTACAAAAGGAGATCATCGGTGTATAGAGACAACTTATGGTACAGTCACACTAAGCAGTGTTTTGAACCTCCTAAAAACTCCTCACGCACGCAAGTGGACGCACTTGTGAATGCAGCGTGTTCAAACCTGAACGCCAGAAGCCAGAAGCTGCTGGGTGTGTGGGAGGAGCTTACCGGTATACAGAGTCCTGCGCACAGAGTCCTGCTCACTCCGCCAGGCGAGGAGCTGTTTATTTCCGTCTCTGTCGAGCAGACTTGACTGGTCGTGAAGGAATTGTCGCGAACACACAGCTACAATGAGTTTCTCTTCCATAGTCCACGACCTCGCGGGTCTTTTCTTTTTTTTTTCGACAAACAATACGTCACATAGTGCGCGCGCACCCTCGTTTCCGCGTCACATAGGGACTCTCCCCCTGACCCCCGCTCTTCTCCCCCGACTCTCCCTGATTGGTTGACACACCAACCAATCAGGTAGAGTTGAGCGGCGTTAGAACGTTTGAACCGCGAAATCTTCAACATGTTGAATGCGCGGATTGGAGGCGGAAGCCGGTTCACGTGCACGGAAAAACGCTTCTCAGCACGCTCAACACGCACGCGACCTGACGCCAGACGCCAGGAGGTGCCTGGATGCGCGTCCACCATTGACTTTACATGTAAACTGGACGCTTTGGAGGTCAAAATGCTGCTCGGTGTAACCACACCATTAGCCTCTAAGTCTTTCCTCACCACACCCACAATGCTCGTACTATTTCTGAGTGCTATTGCGAGGGGTTCAATTCCCAAAGCGAATAGAAGCGGGCTCAATGGATAGCCTTGGCGCGTAGATTGGCCGAGACGAAAATAGCTTGAATGGTTGCTATTTGTCCTAATTGACACATAAGGGTCAGAGTAAAGCAGTTTAATCCAGGACAAGAAGGTCTCTCCAAAGCCGAGTTTCTTAATCGAGTAAAATAAGTATGACCACTCGACCCTGTCGAAGGCCTCAGCGTCCAAAGATATCACAGCTTCTTGGGTACTGTCAGAAGGTGGGCTGTATAAGACATTAAAGAGCTGTCTTATGTTGGAGAAGGAGTTCCTATTTTGCACGAAACCGGTCTGGTCCATTCCTACCACACTAGGGAGTACAGCTTCTAGTCTTAGCGCTAACGTCTTTGCCAGTAACTTAAAATCAACATTGAGGAGACTTATTGGACGGTAGGAGGCGCAGAGCAAAGGATCTTTGTCCTTTTTTGCCAGTAAGGTAAGAACAGCCTGGTTAAGGGTCTGGGATAGATGTCCAGAAGTGAAGGATTCATTGTATACGTCCAAGAGTAAAGAGGAAAGCTTGTCCCAAAATGTTCTATAAAATTCACAGGGAAATCCATCCGGATCTGGGCATTCCCCCCCCCCTGAAAGGCTTTGATTGCTTTAGAGAGTTCCAAGACATCAATGGGTCTTTCAAGATTGTCAGCCACATCCTGACCAATGGTAGGGATATCCAAGGTGTCAAAGAAATCATCGAAGTCTGTCTCAGAGGGAAAACAACCCGAGGAGTAAAGTTTTTCGTAAAAATCTCTAAAGGCCAGATTGATCTCTATTGGGTTAACAGTGGTACCCTGATCAGTTTGAATCTGGCTAATGTGGTGAGAGGCTGATAGACGACGAATCCGATGAGCTAAAAGTTTGCCAGCTTCACTCCTACGTCCGGATCAGAAAGACTCCTACGTCCGTATGCTCTTTGTGGACTTCACATCTGCCTTCAACACCATGATCCCCCAAACTCTGATGGACAAACTATCCACACTTGGACTAAGCCCCTCCGTTTGTAACTGGGTACTAGACTTTTTAACAAACAGACCACAGTCAGTGAGGATCCACAACTTCTCCTCCTCCACCATTGCCCTCAGCACTGGCTCTCCTCAAGGATGTGTGTTGAGCCCCCTTCTGTTCACTCTGCTCACATATGATTGTGCAGCTACCCATCCAGGTTGTCATATTGTAAAGTTTGCAGATGATACAGCGGTGGTGGGATGCATCACAAACAATGATGAGTCCAGCTACAGGCAGGAGGTGGAACACCTGGAGAGCTGGTGCAAAGAGAATAACCTTCACATGAATGTGAAGAAGACAAAGGAGATGATTGTGGACTTCAGAAGGAACAAACAAACCCACACCCCACTGAACATAGGTGGATCAGTGGTGGAAGTGGTCTCCAGCTACAAGTACTTGGGGGTACACTTGAATGATAATCTCAGCTGGACCAACAACACCACCAGCCTGATCAAGAAAGGTCATCAGAGACTCTACTTCCTCAGACGGCTGAGACGAGCTGGTCTGAGTAGCCCAGTCCTCACCTCCTTCTACAGGTGTGCAGTGGAGAGCATCCTGTGCTCCAGCATCAATGTGTGGCATGGAGGCTGCACAGCTGCAGAAAGAAAAGCTTTGCAGAGAGTGGTGAAGGCTGCACAGAAGTCTGTTGGAGTCAGTCTCCCCACCATCACAGACATTTACACTTCGAGATGCAGGAAAAAAGCCACCTGCATCATGAAAGACCCCACTCACCCAGCACACACACTCTTTGCCCCACTCCCCTCAGGACGGAGGTTGAGGAGCATCAAATGTAGAACCACTAGACTGAGGAACAGCTTCTACCCTGAGGCTGTTAGACTCATGAATAAATAAATAATAAGAATAATCACTGTGAAATATCACATCATGCTGATGCTGATCTGTTTTCTTGTTGCTGTGTTCATCTGTGACCATCTGCTCATAAAGACTCATGTTCGTGCTGCTGTTTGTAATGACGTTTTTCTATTACTCTAGGGCTTAGTGTATTTCTAGTTGGATGTTTTTCTTAGTTCATAGATCTGACTCCTTGAAATAATCCACAGTTCAGAGCTCATTTAGCCATGCTGTGTGCCTTCTAGAGGAACAGAGAGAGGAAGCGCGACTTTAATAAAGCAGCAGTTTATCATATCACTCAAGATACGGTCCTTAGCGGCTAACAAGATGGCTAAAGCGTTAGCCGTCTTGTTAGCCACTAAAGCCCGTGTCTTTAGCGATATGATAAACTTGCATTACAAAATATTTAAAAAAGGAGAAAAAATATGCACGTTTATAGTGTGATTTTAAGTCTATTTAAGATCTACAGTGGGTCAAAAGTTAAAAAAAAAGCTTGATATTCACACATGGGAGGTTGTGACACTAAAATTCAGCAAGTTAAAACACCGTTTAGGGAAAATTTTAAATGTAAAATAAAAAAATTGTCCAAAAATGTCCAATTTCTCATAAACTCCAGAGGGTTAAAGCAAACAGAGCTCTGTTATCAAAATATTGGTACCAGCAGATCTGCAGGTAACAGATTGGAAGTGGAAAAATGGATGGAAGCATCTCTACTGTACTCTTGTTTCCCTATTCTATATTTCTAATGATCTGTAATCATTGTAATCTTTTTCTTTGTTGTGCAGATTTAAAGGAGCCATGCGTTGATGAAAACGTGACTGGTTGTCTGCGCAATGTGACCACACAGGAAATAAGCTGCATCTTAGTGAGTTTCCACATTTATGTCTATTAGGCTACAGAGTACTGAAACTGGTGTCATGGCCGTGTTTTTAAATGGTTTCCAGGAGGATGTTGGTCCAGAGATGAACGATGATCTGAGGGAGACAGCAACACGAGCTGAACCATCGGATCAGGTAAAGAGGTTGTTGAAGAATGTAACAACTAACTTCTGTTTTTCTTTGTTTCATCCATCTCTTTTTGATGTTTATAATAAAATGCATGTTTTTTAACTATAGGCCCAAAAAGAATCAGCTGGTGAGTAACATTTTGCCTAATAAGATAAACAGTAATAAATACTCATACAGTTTTAACTCCAAATGATGTCAGATGTCCTTAAAGAAGCTCAAATGCCACCAACAAATAATCAAAGCTGGGATGAAATAAAAGATTTGATATCCTGCATTCAAGGCCTTTAACTATGGAGAGCCATTTCATTCAAAATTAAATAGTGTTATTTAAAAAATATTCATAAATATTCCATTCAATAAATAAATGTTCCCATGAAATGTAACATTTAAATAGAAATATTTAGTTTTTTTTATCCAAGATTTATTTTTTTATTTTTTTCAAGATTTATTTATTTAATAATGGAGCTTCATTTTGTGACAGTTTTATTTTGTAAAGCTACTTCACACATTTCAGAGGCTTTTATTTTTTAACCCCATTTTTCATTTTAAGCGCTTTTTATTTCATGTTCTTATATTCAAATGAGGGGGTGGGGTTTTCTCTGTGGGGTGGGTCTGGTCAGGGTCAATGCAGCCCATCTATGAGTTTTACAGACCTGGCAAATCAATAACTAAATAAAATAAAATAAACGATGGCCTCTCAAGTCTCTTGCTTTGACCGTGAGACACCCGCATTTCATGACGTGCACAAGGAACACTTTGTATTTCTCACACTAAAACACACACACACGCAGGCCCTTTTTTGAAGAGGAACCAATGTGCAGCACAATGTTTCTGCACGGGCTGGAGTACAATAGCGGGCATGGATGGCTGCAGTGTTGCCAACTTGGCTACTTTCTCACTTTATTTAGCGAGTCTTCAGACCCCTCTAGTGAATTTTTTTAAGCGACTAGCGACAAATCTAGAGACGTTTTTTCTTTTAGTGTAGACTTTGGTGACAAAAGCACGTTTGGCAGCTTGTCGTAAGCCCCTCCCACTTCCCCAAGCTCTGAGCTGTCAGTCTCACAGCAGAGAGGAGACTCCGTGTCCACACTGCAGATGAATCACACCTTGGAATACAAAGCAGGATGTAAATATAATGTAAATATATAATGCTCGTCTACAGCTCGTCCAAAATGCTGCAGCTCGATTTTTAACTGGTACAGGCCATAGAGAGCACATCACACCAGTTTTGGCCTCCCTGCACTGGCTACCCATTCACCTTCGGATCCAGTTTAAAATACTGTATTTTCCTGACTATAGGTCGCAGTTTTTTGCCTAATTTGCATGCCCTGCGACCTATAGAGAGGTGAGACCTGTTTATGGATTTTTTGCCATATTTTCAGACCAATTTTTGGCTCAGATAGGACCGTTTTTCATTTTGGCAAAAAATGGTGCAGTACCAGTTTCGGCCGCTAGGGTACACCCACCGACTGTTCCCACCTCATGTGTTCGAAGGCGGCCTCCGTTGGTCGGAGTGACTCTGTCGCAGCCCGGCCTCCTGCTTTGGAGGTAAATACTGTTAGCTGTGTTTGTTAGCAAGATAAGTCAAGAACCACAGGACAGATTTTTATCAAACTTACAGAATGTAATCACTGTATGTAGTCCATGGGCCAGACTGGAAGTCGGTACCACCGGAGGTGGCTAAGGCTGTCATACCATTTTTGAAAGCTTGAAATCTCACCTTTATGATAAGCTATGATAGCAATCACAGTTTTGTAGCTGTTACAAGTTATAGCAATTTTATGGACAAGAAAGTTGAGGATATTTAATGCCTATGTTGACTTTACTAAATCTTGTATATTTTACCAGAAATGTATATTTTCCAACAAAAAGTGTCTATAAATATGGCTATTAATATTGACAATTTAAATGTGAAAATCATTAGTTAAAACAAGTTCAAGGTCATTGTGAACGTTCAAGGTCAAGTAAAAAATAAGTGTTTTTTTAATTATTAAAATGGCTTTAAATGCACCAAATGTCTTTTTTCTAACTCAGAATATTCTCAGCTCTCAGAAAATATATAATATTCATATATGTGTACTGCAGCTATGATTCTATGTGTCTATCTCGTCATGTGGAGATAGCAAAAACATAGCATTATGTGCTATTTGTAAGCAAAAGGTGTTTTTATGATATGGCCAATTCCATTATGAAGAATTTTATAAAGTCTTCATAATGGAATTTACCATATCATAAAATCACAGTGTCACTTGATAAAGGTCAAGGTCATAGTGTAAGGTCAATAAACAACAAATCTGTATTAATGGCAATTTTTTTATTGCTTTCACCAGAATATCCTATGTCCATCCATCCATTTTCGTTCGCTTATTCGGGGTCGGTCGCGGGGGTAGCAGCCTAAGTAGGGAGGCCCAGACTTCCCTCTCCCCAGCCACTTGAAGCAGCTCCTCTGGGGGAATCCCAAGGCGTTCCCGGGCCAGCCGAGAAACATAGTCCCTCCAGCGTGTCCTGGGTCTTCCTCTGGGTCTCCTCCCGGTGGGACATGCCCGGAACACCTCACCAGGGAGGCGTCCAGGAAGCATCCTAACCAGATGCCCGAGCCACCTCAACTGGCTCCTCTCGATGTGGAGAAGCAGCAGCTCTACTCTGAGTCCCTCGGAGCATACAAGCGGCTGAATATCCTATGTTGTTCAAAAAATTAACAAGCGGCTGAATATCCTATGTATTTCAAAAAATTAAAATTTTTGTGATAGAGAACATTATATATTTTCAAAAATGTATAGAAGGAACGTTTTGAACAAAATTGTTAGTTTCATGTGCACAAAAAACAAATTTCACAAATCAGTGCCACTATGAGTGGGTAAGTGTCATTGATTGGTACAAGCTATTCGTCTTCATCGTCGTCATCAGAGTCAGACTGCTGTACTTCTGATTCTTCTTTGCTGGATTGGTTTTTGCAGTTCTGTAGCTTGCACATGTCTGTGCACTTCAAGCCATTGTTGAGACAGGTACACTCTGGTAGTTTGCATGAACGCACACATTTGCATGAGAGAAGCTGCAGCACGGCATCTGGGGCAGGTGAGCCACGCATCCACTGGATAGCCAACTTACCATCTTCTTCTGTTGTCCAACCACAGTCCTTTGGGCTTGGGACAAAGGGCTGGTTAACCAGACATCTCCTCCAAATGGCAGCTTGATAGTTTGCACGGAGAGAATGCATGAAGAGACAGTCTTCACAAGGAGGCAACTGACTTGACTCGACCTCTCCTCGATTTGCACAGAACAGCTGATATTGGAGCTTGTTTACTTCAGCAGTTTTAGTGGAAGCCATGTACATGTGACAAGTGATCTGTTGCAGCTTTTGAAACAGTTCTGCAGATAACTCCCAAGAACGTCCAAGTTCACTGAAGGCCACCTGTATGTCCTTGTCAGACTTCATCTGCTTAAAGGCCGTCATCTTTCCACGTCTAGCAAAGGCACTGACTGTATCACAGCCTGTAAAGGCATGCATGCCAATCAAACCATCACAGACACCACCTCCCAGTGCATGCCTGAGGCTGGTTATATCTATGAACCGTGTTCGGGTCTTTGTGCCACTCTTCAGGTAAATAGGACATGTGATACTCTCACTGATCCCCAGGCACAGAACCAAGACATCAGTATCCTCAGCAGTTATGACCACAGACTTGTAGCCAGATTGTGATGCATGAAGAGCATGGAGCAGGAGACGGGTGTTTGCTTCTTCCTGTGAGCACTTTAGCTCTGTGGACTCTTCCCATTTTTCATTGGTGATCTTGAAGCACAGTTGTTCACAGGTAACATATAACAACTTGTCTTTCAGTTTTGCTCGGTGTTTTGGTTCCTTCCACTGCTCTACCAGGAACTTGATCAGACTTGCTTTGATAGAAGGGCTGCAAAGTAGCTTCCTCCATTGTTTAATGTGGTGCTCTGGTGCAATGTTTTTGATTTGGATTCCTGAGTCTGCACCCCTGTTGACTCTTTCTGCATCTTTAATGGACGTCTCCTTGTAAACGTCAAACATGACATCGATGCGGCAGCTCTCTCTACCTTCATGGAGAACACTGGACAATGTCAGTTCTGCAAGCTGTGAGAAGGTTTTGTCATTTCCTTTCAGTTTCTGGACCAGACTCATCCCACCAATGACCGTTGTACAAGCCCAAAACCAGAAAAGTTGGCACGTTGTGGAAATCGCAAATAAAAACAGAATACAATGACTTGCAAATCTTTTTCAACCTATATTCAATTGAACACACTGCAAAGACCACATACTTAACGTTCGAACTGGTAAACTTTGTTATTTTTTGCAATTATTAGCTCATTTGGAATTTGATGCCTGCAACATGTTTCAAAAAAGCTGGCACAAGTGACAAAGAAGACAGAGAAATTTGAGGAATGCTCATCAAACACTTATTTGGAATATCCCACAGGTGAACATGCAAATTGGGAACAGGTGGGTGCCATGATTGGGTATAAAAGCAGCTTCCTTGACATGCTCAGTCATCCACATAGAAGGATGGGGCGAGGGTCACCACTCTGTGAACAAATGCGTGGGCAAATTGTCGAACAGTTCAAGAACAACTTTTCTCAACGAGCTATTGCAAGGAATTTAGGAATTTCACCATCTACGGTCCGTAATATCATCAAAAGGTTCAGAGAATCTGGAGAAATCACTACACGTAAGGGGCAAGGCCGAAAACCAACATTGAATGCCCGTGACCTTCGATCCCTCAGGCGGTACTGCATCAAAAACCGACATCAGTGTGTAAAAGATATCACCACATGGGCTCAGGAATACTTCAGAAAACCACTGTCAGTAACTACAGTTCGTCGCTACATCTGTAAGTGCAAGTTAAAGCTCTACTATGCAAAGCAAAAGCCATTCATCAACAAGATCCAGAAACGCCGCCGGCTTTGCTGGGCCCGAGCTCATCTGAGATGGACTGATGCAAAGTGGAAAAGTGTTCTGTGGTCTGATGAGTCCACATTTCAAATTGTCTTTGGAAACTGTGGACGTCGTGTCTTACGGACCAAAGAGGAAAAGAACCATCAGGACTGTTATAGGCGCAAAGTTCAAAAGCCAGCATCTGTGATGGTATGGGGGTGCATTAGTGCCCAAGGCATGGGTAACTTACACATCTGTGAAGGCACCATTAATGCTGAAAGGTACATACAGGTTTTGGAGCAACATATGCTGCCATCCAAGCGACGTCTTTTTCATGGACGCCCCAGCTTATTTCAGCAAGACAATGCCAAGCCACATTCTGCACGTGTTACAACAGCGTGGCTTCGTAGCAAAAGAGTGCGGGTCCTCCCCTGGCCTGCCTGCAGTCCAGACCTGTCCCCCATTGAAAATGTGTGGCGCATTATGAAACGTAAAATACGACAACGGAGACCCCGGACTGTTGAACAACTTAAGCTGTACATCAAGCAAGAATGGGGAAGAATTCCACCTGAAAAGCTTCAAAAATTGGTCTCCTCAGTTCCCAAACGTTTACTGAGTGTTGTTAAAAGGAAAGGCGATGTAACACAGTGGTAAATATGTCCCTGTGCCAACTTTTTTGCAATGTGTTGCTGCCATTGAATTCTAAGTTAATGGTTATTTGCAAAACAAAATAAAGTTTCTCCGTTCGAACATTAAATATATTGTCTTTGCATTCTATTCAGTTGAATATGGGTTGAAAAAGATTTGCAAGTCATTGTATTCTGTTTTTATTTGCGATTTGCACAACGTGCCAACTTTTCTGGTTTTGGGCTTGTAGATGAACCTGGGATGACTTCTGCAAGAGAAACAATCTTCTCAAGCTCTCTGGCTAGGGCTGCTTTGTTGGTTTTACATAAAGACCCATCTCCATTTGCAAGTGTCAAAGGCCCAAGAGGATGAGCCAGTACTTCACTCATGTGCAGCTTTCTGCTTTCTGCAACAAGGATCATCTGGCCAAACAGCTTTCTGTCAGCTTTAAGGACTACTTCTCTGGATTGACTATGGCGAAGGGACTGCATTCTGATGTCTGAGAATGTTTTCAGTTTCTTCTTTGTCATTGTTTCATAAAACTTTGTGGATGGGGTATCTGCTTCCATGTGCTCTTGCTTGAAAGCTTGGTATGCCTTTTCCCCTATGTCATTGGCTTCAAGAAGGTCTTTGGCTACATTGTGTGGTGCAACAGTGGCAGTTGACAGGCTGACCAGCTCGCCTTGATCACAGTTGAAGGGATTCATCCAACTGACCTCCATCAGCTGAACAAGGGACTGGGTATCGGCCTCATCTCTTTGTATCCTAGGCAGCAGTAGGTCAGGATGTTTGAAGTCATGTTGGCCCACGTGTATCATGGTCCTCAATTGTCGCAGGTATCTGCTACGGTATTCAGCTGTGAGATAGTACTTGGCCACAGCTCCAGCTTTCAGGCTAAACCCCTTTGTTCCACCGGGCGTCTGGGTGTCTTTGTTGATAGTTTCTTCAATTGTCTGATCTACAGGAATATGTCCAAAGGGATTTTGGGGCCCGATCTGTACTGCAAAGCCACCTTTCATGAAGTAAGCATAAACATCTGGGTGTTCTATGGGAAGTTGTGACATTGTGGCATAGTAGTAGGTCAGGAAGCATGCGTAGTTCACCTTGTCATAGGCAAAACACCATGGGATCATCTTTCGGATAGCTGCAAGGTGAAGCATCCAGTTTCCTTCTCTAGTAGCTCGAATGAGATCCAGCATGATTTCTGCCATATTTAGGTAAGACATCCAAAATTCTGACAGGCTATGTGCATTCCTGAGGGACTCCAGGTATATGTGAAAGAGCTTCAGTGTGCGTGTGCATGATTCATCCTCAATCAACAGTTTGATGGATTCTTGAGAGACACTGCTGTGGAAGTCTCCAATGTTCTTCAGGGTTTGTTCCAGGTGATAGACATCTTCTGTATGGTTGTCCTGGAGCCAAGGAATGAAACCTTTCCATAAAAGCTCGCATCAGTGCCTCATACACAAGCTTGTGGACTCTAACGGTTCTGTTGTACTTGCGGCCTTCCATCAGCCCAGCCACTGATCCTTGTGCAATGACCCCAGATTCCACACACAGGTCGCTGAGCCCTGTATCTTGGAACCTCTTACCCATGATGGAGAGGAGATTACAGATTGTGTGGAAAACACCCATTCTGATGATGATATTCTTGAATTTGTCATGTTTCCACACTATCTCAGCAGCCTTAGCAAATAGTGCTTGGTCAAACACACACACTATTTCCTTCAGTTGTAAGGACTGCATGATGCGAAGTGTTTGCTCCAGCACTTCATTCACAGTGGACATCTGTGTTGCAGGGACATTGATAGTAGGAAGATAGCCCACAGTATCCTGGGAAACAGTGATATTGTTGCGAATCCGGATGTTGAAACCAGTCCAACTGCTGATGGTCTGGTTATCAGGGTCCGACATGCGAGTCAGGAGCCAGATATGGTTCTTGAACTTTGCATCTTGAACTTCTCTCGTAGTATCGGCATCTATACTCTTAATCCTTGGGGGACCAGCTCGATTCCCAACATTGTAGGTTGGTAGCATTACTGGGGCAGGACTGATGCTCCTCTTTTTGGATTTGGTGAGGGTAGGTAGAACAAGAAATAAGGTTTAAATTACGTTTTAAATGGATGATTTAAATATTCAATTCAAATAAACATACATTTCCTTCTATTATATGTATACATAATTATATAATTATATGTATACAGATGTTAAAGACTGTGTAAAGTAAATTTCAATGTGTGGTTTTAGTTTGTCACATGGCATAACTATGTGTTATTAATCACCCATATAAATCTGACTGATTAAAAACATTGTTTACCTTATCAAATTAAGTCTCAAAAATAATGAAAAAACATAATTTTCCCCTGGTCTAAGACGCTGGGGGCGTGTCAGCGCGTGGGCGTGGTTTCAGCGCAGTACTGCCCCCGTGTCCTGCCCCCTGAAGATGTTCGCGAAGGATTGCAGCCAAAGTCGGTAGTTACTGCTCGGACACGCTCCGCGCCAACCCGGCCTCCTCATCCTGGAGCTCTGCCACCTCCAGGATGAGCTCCCACCGTGCGCCGCTCCTGTGTCCAACGCAGACTCCCCTGCTCGGACACGCTCCGCGCCAACCCGGCCTCCTCATCCTGGAGCTCTGCCACCTCCAGGATGAGCTCCCACCGTGCGCAGCTCGTGTGTCCGACGCAGACTCCCCTGCTCGGACACGCTCCGCACCAACCCGGCCTCCTCATCCTGGAGCTATGCCACCTTCAGGATGAGCTCCCACCGTGTGCCGCACCTGTGTCCGACGCAGACTCCCCTGCTCGGACACGCTCCGCGCCGTGAACTAATTTATACGGCTGAAGCTGCAGGGGGTGGGGCTGAAGACCGCGTGACGAAACCCGGTCACATTTAAAACAAGCCTAAAAAATCCTGAAACAGAAATATCTTTAAACACAGTTTGCTCTATAACTCCAAAATTAATTGAGCTACAATTTTGAGACTTTTCACTCATTTACAAGATTACAATTATGACATTTATAATGTTTATTGAAGAAAATATTGAAATTCACTTCACACGGTCTTTAAGAATCAGAAATTTAGAACTTATATTAGATTTTGCTATATTCTTTGTATTTGACCTTGACTTTCACAATGACCTTGTCCTTATTTTACAAAAAGGTCATCAGAAATGGATTGCCCAGCCCAGAAAACATAAATGTGTACTTTTTTGTACATGCAAATATGCTTTTTTAAACAAAATAAATAATAAACATTAAATTAATAGTAGTGGCCAAAAATTGTTAATTTTGTTTCCTTTAACACGCTGTAACATCTAACAGCTATGAAACTGCGATTGCTATCATAGCTTATTGTAAAGCTGAGATTTCAAGCTTTCAAAAAAGGTATTGCAACCTTAGCCACCTTGAGTGGTACCCGTGTCCAAAAAATTGGGGTCTGGCCCATGGACTAATGGACATTTACAAGTGACTACCGGTAGCTTTATGAGATGTTTGAGATTTTTTTTTAAATCGATCTTTTAGCATGTTGTTTGTTGTTAGCGGTAGCTACCTAAACGGATACTATTTAGATGAATAACTCATGATCCACACTGTGGATCATGAGTTATTCATCTATTCCACAGGACAGATTTTTTTCAAACTTACAGAATTTAATTAATTGGGTTTCATTTACAAACTATGACCTGTATGAGACATTTGAGATAAAATTCGTTGTTTTATAGACGTAAACGTGTCGCGTTAGCTTCGGGTTATTTTCCTGCTACAATTTGTCTAAATAGCTCATAAACCACTCGGCTGATTTTCTTTTAGCTTACAGAAAGTAATTACCGGTACTTGTGTTTCATTTACAAGCTGTGACCTGTATGAGACATTTGAGATAAAATTAGATTTATTTATAATTTAGTTTTGCAGTGCACGCGACCGTTTGGAAGACGTCAAAGCGAAACAATTTAAATCCAGCAGATTTAACCATTTTGTGAATTTATTAAGGAACGGTTAAGCTCAGGAACCCTTGTGCTATAATGTCAGCTATAATTTTTAGCAAACAAATAATTGTTTTTACCGTGTTAATCTTGTAAAGTCCTTCCGTGCTCGCTCGCTTCTGTGGCCGCCATTTTCAGCAGGGCAAATGAGGCGCTGACGCGTCACATAGCGGTGACGCATAATAGATGTGACCTAAATAAAGGTGTGATCTGTTTATGGATTTTTCTAAATTTTTGCCAATAATTGGACAAAATGACCGATAGAAAGATGTGATCTATCAGGCGGAAATTACGGTACTCATGTATGTTTTTAAATCTCTGAACAGTTCAGCTCCACCCTATTTCACTGACCTTCTGCAGCCATATGTCCCACTGCACTCTCTGAGGTCAGCAGACCAGTTGCTTCTTTCAATCCCAGAAACTCGTCGTAAGCTCAGAGGTGACAGGGCTTTCTCTGTTGCAGGTCCAAGACTGTGGAATGAGTTGCCACTGAGTGTCAGGCAGGCTCCCACACCAACAGTCTTTAAGTCTTGCTTGAAAAGCCATTTCTATTCTCTTGCCTTTAACATGGTGTGATTTGCTTTGATCCTCTCTGTACTATACAGTGTTGGCCATTTTAGTTAGTTTCTGTTGCTATTTATATCTATATTTTTATTTTATGTTTTCCTGTCCACTGTGTTCTACTGGGGGACTTCAACGCTCACGTGGGCAATGACAGTGAGACCTGGAGGGGTGTGGTTGGGAGGAACGGCCCCCCTGATCTGAACCCGAGTGGTGTTCTGTTGTTGGACTTCTGTGCTCGTCATGGATTGTCCATAACGAACACCATGTTCAGGCATAAGGGTGTACATATGTGCTCTTGGCACCAGGACACCCTAGGTCGCAGTTCGATGATCGACTTTGTTGTCGTCTCATCTGATCTGCGGCCGCATGTCCTGGACACTCGGGTGAAGAGAGGGGCGGAGCTGTCAACTGACCACTACCTGGTGGTGAGTTGGCTCCGATGGTGGGGGAGGATGCCGGTCAGACCTGGCAGACCCAAACGTATTGTGAGGGTCTGCTGGGAACGTCTGGCAGAGTCTCCCGTAAGACGGAGCTTTAACTCCCACCTCCGGGAGAGCTTTGAACACGTTCCGAGGGAGGCGGGGGACATTGAGTCCGAGTGGGCCATGTTCCGCGCCTCTATTGTCGAGGCAGCTTATCAGAGTTGTGGCCGCAAGGTTGTTGGTGCCTGTCGTGGTGGCAACCCTCGAACCCGGTGGTGGACACCGGCGGTGAGGGATGCTGTCAGGCTGAAGAAGGAGTCCTATTGGGCCTTTTTGGCCTGTGGGACCCCGGAAGCAGCAGATAGGTACCGACAGTCCAAGCGGCATGCGGCTCGGGTGGTTGCTGAGGCAAAAACTCGGGCGTGGGAGGAGTTCGGAGAGGCCATGGAGAATGACTTCCGTACGGCTTCGAGGCGATTCTGGTCCACCATCCGGCGTCTCAGGGGGGGAAAGCGGTACGCGACCAACACCATTTATGGTGGGGATGGCGTGCTGTTGACCTCAACTCGGGATGTTGTGAGTCGGTGGGCGGAATACTTCGAAGACCTCCTCAATCCTACTGGCACATCTTCCACTGAGGAAGCGGAGCCTGGGGACTTTGGGTCGGGCTCTCCAATCTCTGGTGCTGAGGTCACCGAGGTGGTTAAAAAGCTCCGCGGTGGCAGGGCTCCGGGGGTGGATGAGATTCGTCCTGAGTTCCTTAGGGCTCTGGATGTTGTGGGGTTGTGTTGGCTTACGCGACTCTGCAATATCGCGTGGACATCGGGGGCAGTTCCCTTGGATTGGCAGACTGGGGTGGTGGTTCCCCTATTCAAAAAGGGGGACCGTAGGGTGTGTTCCAACTATAGGGGGATCACACTCTTAAGCCTCCCTGGTAAGGTCTATTCAGGGGTTCTGGAGAGGAGGGTCCGTCGGATAGTCGAACCTCGGATTCAGGAGGAGCAGTGTGGTTTTCGTGCTGGTCGTGGAACACTGGACCAGCTCTACACCCTCAGCAGGGTCCTGGAGGGCGCGTGGGAGTTTGCCCAACCAGTTTACATGTGCTTTGTGGACTTGGAAAAGGCATTCGACCGCGTCCCTCGGGGGGTTCTGTGGGGGGTACTCCGGGAGTATGGGGTACCAGGCCCATTGATATGGGCTGTTAGGTCCCTGTACGACCGGTGTCAGAGCTTGGTCCGCATTGCCGGCAGTAAGTCAGGCTCGTTTCCAGTGAGAGTTGGACTCCGCCAAGGTTGCCCTTTGTCACCGATTCTGTTCATAACTTTTATGGACAGAATTTCTAGGCGCAGCCAAGGTGTTGAGAGGATCCGTTTTGGTGGCCTTAGAATCGCTTCTCTGTTTTTTGCAGATGATGTGGTCCTATTGGCTTCATCAGATCGTGATCTACAGCTTTCGCTGGAGCGGTTTGCAGCCGAGTGTGATGCGGCCGGGATGAGGATCAGTTCCTCCAAATCCGAGGCCATGGTCTTGAGCCGGAAAAGGGTAGCATGCCCTCTCCGGGTCGGGGAGGAGGTCCTGCCCCAAGTGGAGGAGTTTAAGTATCTCGGGGTCTTGTTCACGAATGAGGGAAAACTGGAGCGTGAGATCGATAGGCGGATAGGTGCAGCATCCGCAGTGAAGCGGGCGCTGTACCGGTCTGTCGTGGTGAAGAGAGAGCTGAGTCAAAAGGCAAAGCTCTCAATTTACCGATCGATCTACGTTCCCACCCTCATCTATGGTCATGAGCTTTGGGTTATGACCGAAAGAACGAGATCTCGGATACAAGCGGCTGAAATGAGTTTTCTCCGCAGGGTGTCTGGACTCTCCCTTAGAGATAGGGTGAGAAGCTCAGTCATCCGGGAGGGACTCGGAGTAGAGCCGCTGCTTCTCCACATCGAGAGGAGCCTTTCCCACCCACATGTTGATGTTGTTGGTCCAGGGAGTTGAAACAGTGACCTTCCAATCACAGACCTGTCTTCTCTAACCTCTGAACACCTCTCCCCACCCAGCACATTATTTGTATTGTAATAAAAACACAAAATGCTGTATCGTTCTAACCAGACCAGAACCTAACTGAGCTTGAAGTGATTATTTTAAATGTCTGCTTTATCTAACCAGAGCTCTGCTCTCAGTGTCTGTAGGTAATTTCACATTGACTAATAACTCAGAGGGAGCAGAGGCTTAAGATGAATGAAATAAAAAAACAACATTATATAGTTCATTTTCCAACTGTCAGCCTGAGCTGACTGTGATCAGAACTGACTGCAGGTACTATAAAGTAAACTTCTAGTGTACATGCTTCAAACTTGTTTTTTACATCTTGTGATTTAAAGACTAAATGGCACAACTCGATGTGCAACGTTTGGGTTTTTCAATATAATAAGTGATATTGAGACTATAATGATTGTGTGCTTTCTGTGCATACATGTACATGTATGTAATGAATATTGTACATATGAACAAGTACATAATTCTGACACATTGTACTTTGTGGTCAGAAGATATAAAAAGAGGGAAAACTTTTATACTGCTTTGGGTTCTCGTAAATAAAGGATACAAAAGAGTATGTATGTATATATATATA
>JBBPBX010053789.1:0-23723 GCA_038048925.1 Garcialebias charrua
AGGAACATTTTCGGCCTAGTTGTTTCTAGGAAACATTTACAATCTAGTTATTTCTAGGGACCAATTTCAACCTTTCTATTTTTAGAAACATCTGTCAACCTTAACCCCCTTTTGAAACAAAACTCTACCTTGTTTCAATTATGCCAAAGTTATTTGGTTAATAAATTGGAAATTGTGTCTAAATTTACCATCCTTTAACCTAAGCACTAGTGTCAGATGTTTCCTAAACCTCAGCCTATTGCCACCACTAATTTGGTTTTCACAACCATATAGCTAACAGTAATCTACGATATCATCTCATTTTCTTTAAAATTATAATCATTTACCAAAATGTACCCCTTGTGACACATCAGAATCCCAACATGCACTCCGCCAAGGACAACTGCAAAAACAAAAATATAAAAGTTAACTCGTTTTGGGGTCAGGAGCTAGGATCATTTCCCTTGCATTTCTTAAGCTTCACCACAGAGTTACAGGAACCAGAAAAAGCAAGTCGTCAGATCCACCTGAGCATAGTATAACTAAAATCATGAAGCCTGCGCTGGCAGGCCCTAATGTGCCTATGTGTTTCATTAAAAATTTATCATAGCAACTGTAGTTTTGATCCCGGCTACTAAGATCAATGACAGACCCTCACAGATCGATATGGGGTGCGGCCTTTGCTGGTGTGAGTGACTTCAGGACCATTTGTTCTCTTGTCTGTTTGGAGAACGTGTTCAGCTTTCTCTTGTTCCAGCCCCCAGTGAGACGTTCACTGGGTTCTGATTCTCGTCCGGACCCCCCAAATCCGGACCGTATATCCTGGCCATTTGTGTCTGATGACCATGTTTTGACAGTTCTTTGAGAAAGTCTTTGCCTCTGCTCGGCTGAAAGTTTTTGTGGACAGTCTTTTGTTCTTTCTGTGCCTTTGTTGTTTTCAGTCGTTCCTTGCGTATGCCCCTCAAAGTTCTTGAGCAAGGTTGCATATGAGTTTGTTCTTCCCAGTGAAGTCACAGTGAGTCAGTTTCTGGACACACCTTCATATTAAATCTGATCCGATCTGATCAATAACCACAGTAGCTGAGATTCAAAAGTCAGATGCTGCATGTGTTTTGACAGAGGCCTATCTTAATGCATATTTACCATTATGTGTTCTGTATAGATGAGGTGGGATTTATAAGACTCGCTCTTGCCGTTCCATCAACACTGTTCAATGAGGCTATTTAAAGAATTAAAAAATTAAAAAATCATTAACAGACCAGGATCAAATTAATTTTCTGTTCCATCCATCCATCCATCCATTTTCTTCCGCTTATCCGGGGTCGGGTCGCGGGGGTAGCAGCCTAAGTAGGGAGGCCCAGACTTCCCTCTCCCCAGCCACTTGGAGCAGCTCCTCTGGGGGAATCCCAAGGCGTTCCCAGGCCAGCCGAGAAACATAGTCCCTCCAGCGCGTCCTGGGTCTTCCTCTGGGTCTCCTCCCGGTGGGACATGCCCGGAACACCTCACCAGGGAGGCGTCCAGGAGGCATCCTAACCAGATGCCCGAGCCACCTCAACTGGCTCCTCTCGATGTGGAGAAGCAGCGGCTCTACTCCGAGTCCCTCCCGGATGACTGAGCTTCTCACCCTATCTCTAAGGGAGAGTCCAGCCACCCTGCGGAGAAAACTCATTTCAGCCGCTTGTATCCGAGATCTTGTTCTTTCGGTCATAACCCAAAGCTCATGACCATAGATGAGGGTGGGAACGTAGATCGATCGGTAAATTGAGAGCTTTGCCTTTTGACTCAGCTCTCTCTTCACCACGACAGACCGGTACAGCGCCCGCTTCACTGCGGACGCTGCACCTATCCGCCTATCGATCTCACGCTCCAGTTTTCCCTCATTCGTGAACAAGATCCCGAGATACTTAAACTCCTCCACTTGGGTAAGGACCTCCTCCCCGACCCGGAGAGGGCACGCTACCCTTTTCCGGCTCAAGACCATGGCCTCGGATTTGGAGGAACTGATCCTCATCCCGGCCGCATCACATTCAGCTGCAAACCGCTCCAGCGAAAGCTGTAGATCACGAGCTGATGAAGCCAATAGGACCACATCATCTGCAAAAAACAGAGAAGCGATTCTAAGGCCACCAAAACGGATCCTCTCAACACCTTGGCTGCGCCTAGAAATTCTGTCCATAAAAGTTATAAACAGAATCGGTGACAAAGGGCAACCTTGGCGGAGTCCAACTCTCACCGGAAACGAGCCTGACTTACTGCCGGCAATGCGGACCAAGCTCTGACACCGGTCGTACAGGGACCTAACAGCCCATATCAATGGGCCTGGTACCCCATACTCCCGGAGTACCCGCCACAGAACCCCCCGAGGGACGCGGTCGAATGCCTTTTCCAAGTCTACAAAGCACATGTAAACTGGTTGGGCAAACTCCCACGCACCCTCCAGGACCCTGTTGAGGGTGTAGAGCTGGTCTAGTGTTCCACGACCAGGACGAAAACCACACTGCTCCTCCTGAATCCGAGGTTCGACTATCCGACGGACCCTCCTCTCCAGAACCCCTGAATAGACCTTACCAGGGAGGCTTAAGAGTGTGATCCCTCTATAGTTGGAACACACCCTACGGTCCCCCTTTTTGAATAGGGGAACCACCACCCCAGTCTGCCAATCCAAGGGAACTGCCCCCGATGTCCACGCGATATTGCAGAGTCGCGTAAGCCAACACAACCCCACAACATCCAGAGCCCTAAGGAACTCAGGACGAATCTCATCCACCCCCGGAGCCTTGCCACCGCGGAGCTTTTTAACCACCTCGGCGACCTCAGCACCAGAGATTGGAGAGCCCGATCCAAAGTCCCCAGGCTCCGCTTCCTCAGTGGAAGACGTGCCAGTAGGATTGAGGAGGTCTTCGAAGTATTCCGCCCACCGACTCACAACATCCCGAGTTGAGGTCAACAGCACGCCATCCCCACCATAAATGGTGTTGGTCGCGTACCGCTTTCCCCCCCTGAGACGCCGGATGGTGGACCAGAATCGCCTCGAAGCCGTACGGAAGTCATTCTCCATGGCCTCTCCGAACTCCTCCCACGCCCGAGTTTTTGCCTCAGCAACCACCCGAGCCGCATGCCGCTTGGACTGCCGGTACCTATCTGCTGCTTCCGGGGTCCCACAGGCCAAAAAGGCCCAATAGGACTCCTTCTTCAGCTTGACAGCATCCCTCACCGCCGGTGTCCACCACCGGGTTCGAGGGTTGCCACCACGACAGGCACCAACAACCTTGCGGCCACAACTCCGATAAGCTGCCTCGACAATAGAGGCGCGAAACATGGCCCACTCGGGCTCAATGTCCCCCGCCTCCCTCGGAACGTGTTCAAAGCTCTCCCGGAGGTGGGAGTTAAAGCTCCGTCTTACGGGAGACTCTGCCAGACGTTCCCAGCAGACCCTCACAATACGTTTGGGTCTGCCAGGTCTGACCGGCATCCTCCCCCACCATCGGAGCCAACTCACCACCAGGTAGTGGTCAGTTGACAGCTCCGCCCCTCTCTTCACCCGAGTGTCCAGGACATGCGGCCGCAGATCAGATGAGACGACAACAAAGTCGATCATTGAACTACGACCTAGGGTGTCCTGGTGCCAAGAGCACATATGGACACCCTTATGCCTGAACATGGTGTTCGTTATGGACAATCCATGACGAGCACAGAAGTCCAACAACAGAACACCACTCGGGTTCAGATCAGGGGGGCCGTTCCTCCCAACCACACCCCTCCAGGTCTCACTGTCATTGCCCACGTGAGCGTTGAAGTCCCCCAGCAGAACAAGGGAGTCCCCAGGAGGCGCACCCTCCAATACCCCCTCCAAGGACTCCAAAAAGGGTGGGTAATCTGCGCTGCCGTTCGGCGCATAGGCACAAACAACAGTCAGAGCCCGTCCCCCCACACGTAGGCGAAGGGAGGCTACCCTCTCGTTCACCGGGGTGAACCCCAACGTACAGGCACCAAGATGGGGGGCAACAAGTATGCCCACTCCTGCTCGGCGCCTCTCACCAGGGGCAACTCCAGAGTGGAAGAGTGTCCAACCCCTCTCAAGGAAACTGGTTCCAGAGCCAGAGCCATGCGTTGAGGTGAGTCCGACTATTTCTAGCCGGAACCTCTCAACCTCACACACTAGCTCAGGCTCCTTCCCCACCAGAGAGGTGACATTCCATGTCCCAATGGCCAGCTTCTGTAGCCGAGGATCAGACCGCCAGGGTCCCCGCCCTCGGCCACCACCCATTCCACAATGCACCCGACCCCTTTGGCCCCTCCCACAGGTGGTGAGCCTATGGGAAGGGGGACCCACGTCTCCTCTTCGGGCTGTGCCCGGCCGAGCTCCATGGGTGAAAGCCCGGCCACCAGGCGCTCGCCAACGTGCCCCTCCTCCGGGCCTGGCTCCAGAGTGGGGCCCCGGTGACCCGCGTCCGGGCGAGGGAACATTGTTTCCATTTATATTATTCATCATAAGGGGTCTTGTGGGCTGCGCTTTGTCTCGTCCCTCACCTAGGACCTGTCTGCCTTGGGTGACCCTACTAGGGGCATAAAGCCCCTGACAGCATAGCTCCTAGGATCATTGGGACACTCAAACCCCTCCACCACGGTAAGGTGGCAGCCCAGGGAAGGGTAATTTTCTGTTAACAATCTTTATTATGGATCCTTCGACGGAGGCATCTTTTAATCTGATCTGCACAACAGATCCAAAACATTAGTTTACCTAAAAGTGAAATAATCAATTTAACCCTGAAATCAAAAAATACTGTAGCCTACTTTTATTTTAGAAAATATAATTTACTATTTCCTAAGACCCCCTTGCTAGTATACAGTCTATGATAATTAGCCAATTCCTTGAGCCTTCTAAGATCTGCCTTCTTGTTGGATTTATTTATGTATCGTGTATATTTTCATGCCCTCCTAAATTGTCAATTTGAAATTATTAAGCTCAGTGGCTCATTTATTCAAAGTAAAAATATGGGCTCTTTCATTTTGGCCTGTTGTTCCAGGTATATAACTATTAGTCCAGGGGTGTCAAACTCATTTTGATCTGGGGGCCGCATACAGCTTAATCTGATCTCAAGGGGGTCAGACCAGAATACTCATTCCAAAAGTCCACTTTTGTCTTTGTAGTGGACCTACCCAGGGTCAAACTAAGGTTTTTGAACTGTCCAGTGATGACCTTTACTGACCTCTCAGTAAAGCAAGACATTTACCACAAAATCATTCCATTAGTTGTAATCTGAGAATATAGTCATCAAAAGAGACTATTTCTATCTTTGATTTTATTCTAATGTGATCAAAAGAATAACTTTTGTCATTTTCATGATATATGTTATATGCTGTTATTCTTTAAATGTGAAACATCAATGTGTCATTTCTGCAAGTGAAAAGGTGTCAAAGTTCAGCTAATATGTCAAACTGTGCTTTTCAGATTTGTTTTAGAAGTGTTAAGACGCTAATCCAAGTGTTTTTCCTCTTGGAGTCTATGAGTCTGTCTTTTCCTAAACATTTCTCTCTGCTGCTAGTTGTGGCCTTGTACTCTGATAACAATAAGTGAACTCCCCGACCGGTCCTGTTGGACCAATGGGGAAAAAACAAGTCGCTCTCCTCTCAGAGCCGGTACTAAGTTCTAAGCTGTTGCTGAACGCTTCAGAGTTTGGAAGGAACGAGAAGGTTCCAGAGTTTCTGGGAACTTCAAAGAGATGTGAACCTTTCCCAAAGAGCTGGGGTACGTTTGGTCAAGAGCTAACGACCTTCGTCTTCAGCTAAGGACTGATAACAGGCTGTTATGAGTCCACTTCGAATGAGCGTAAGCTCAAACTTTGTTATTCCTTCCTGGAATAAATTATCTTGAGCCAAAAAGCCACGACTGTCACGGCTTCTGCCGACGAAAGCGAGTATCACCGACACCGACAAGGTAAACACGCGTGGAGTCCAGCTTGGACTTGCGGGACCGACGACTCGTCAGTCTAAAGCTGATCACAGCTCTTTACCAGAACCAAGGCGGACGTCTTAAGGTAAAGGAGCCGCTGTTTGCTTGCTGGAGGTGTGATGATATCTTAGCTGGACGCGTACGGAAGAGTGTCATCTGGTTTCATAAATGCAAGATAAACTTCCTCTCTTAACCTCCCAATTCTTCTTAAATCTTTCCTCCTCTCTTTTCCCTCTCAATCTAAGCTGGAAACTATTTTAAGTTAAAGAGCCCACAGACTAAATATGTTTAACATCCAGTATTGAAGTCTGTTGTGTTGAATTTAAGGGTGCTGACGTTTTAAATTACAAGAAAGTGAAATCCTGTCATTCAAGTGTAATGGTGTTAATTTAGTTGATTTATTTTAAATAAATGGTAGTGTCGCCTGGCATACCAACTAAGTTAACGTGTCCATTGTCACTCTATAGCTCTGTTTATTTATCCATCATAAAGATCACAGAAATATTGGGTAAACTGAAAAAGAAAAGAATCCGTGAAATTACTATTCAATCTGAATAAGTAAATTAATTAAGGTAAAGAGGTCAGTATTAATATTGACCTCCTCATAATCCTTTACATCTGGTGGCCCTCGTACGTGTTTTCTGAAAGTTTATTGATAAATCTGTGGTCTCTCATGAACTGTAACGTCATGTTTGCATAAGAGGATCCAAGTTTTAAACTCTGAGGATAATAATTTTGGCTGGAAGTGTTCAAAGCAGGCAGATTCTGCATGTTTTTATCATTTGAGGCTGAGGAATTGTTATTCGTTTCAACTCTGTTACACGCTGTTGGAAGCATTCAGGTGAGGTTTTTGTCAGTCCGTGGTCTGTGGGGGTTCTGGTTCGGTCCAGTTCACGCAGACTCCTGTACAAAGCTTTGTTTGACCGCCGAGTCAAAAGCCTGAAAGCTACTTTAACATCTACAAGATTGCTGTGCTGGTATTTTACATTTTAGAGCAGGTCAAAGAAGCATATTACTGTTAGAACGTTGTCGAATGGGTTCAGACCCGAGTTTTCTGCTCCACTAAAAGTGGACCAGAACCGACCTTGACGCGCTCCGAGAGAGTCCGTGTTTGTTCAACAGCTGCAGTGCTGTGTTACTGAGCGTAACTAAGTTGGCCTGTCTAGGTGTGTTCGCCGCATGTTTCAGAATTTTGGGAAGTTAATTTGTAGCGTTTGAGTTGTTTTAAGAGTCTATAAAGTTGTGGTCTGCTGTGCAAGCTAACGTTAAGAAGACGTGTCCGGCATGTCTGTTTATGAGCTGTGATTGGATGAACGAGAGCTGTGAACTGTCAATCACTCTCGTAGCGAACGCTGATTCGCTGATTTGGGAACGCACGCTGTTGCGAACAACCCACTTTGTCGTCATTTCCGGCACTGCATTGGTCGAAGGTAATAGAACTACATTCACCATGGTTGCTTGGGAAAAGGACTACAAGCGCTGTGATTGATTGGTTGACGTCACGTATCTGTTTAGCGAGCTCCGCCTCGCTCAACGGAAGCTGGTGACGCGCTGCGTCGACCCGCCTACTTGTGTCGTCATTTCCAGGTGCACTTCGGGTGATAAGCAGTTCACACACTCACAGTGAGTTTAAACACTCATTTAAAGCCATCTAAACTGTCTAACAACATAGATTTGTCTCTGACAAGAACGTGGTTCGAGCGTTTATCACTGACACACTAGAAACTAATTCTGAAAAGGTTGTTTTTAGTTTAAATACTGAATAAACAAAATCAGTCTCTTCGTGATAAAATTAAGTCTCGAAGCTGCCCCCTGTTGGTTAAAAGACGTTGACAGATGAGTTTTCTCAAATACATCATGAGAAGTCAGCATTTTTATGGTGAATTACCAGCTTTAAAATTGTTCTGTACACAAACAAAAACTCCTGTTTATTCTAAATACAAATTTTAGAATAACAGAGGTACAGACAAACAATTTATGCTCATTTTAAATACTGAAGAGATTTAAAATAACACTCAAAAAGGCATTTTTTTTATTTGATTTTCAAATTAAAAAAAAAAAAAATGATGGAGAACAGAGCATTTCCACATTATGCTCTTCACATCTCTGAATTTTAAACAGAATTGGTGTGTACATCTGCACACTTTTAGTTAAAATGGCATTTTTAACGTTTTTCTGTGTAAAATTAATGACTCCAGTTTATTTTAAATAAAAAGTTTAAAATAACAAACAAAAGTGCACTTCTCACTCCAGATACATTCTCTTGAAGCAGAATTAAACAGGATCAGCTAAATTTTAGTGTTAACTGTGCATTTATTTGAGATCTTTAAATAGGTGTTTGAGTGAAAGACGAAAGAAAAATTAAGCGTGGTTTAATAGTAATTGTTTTAAAAGATAAGTCTATTAAGTTAATAAGGCCACAAAGGCTTTAACTTAGAACTTTTTTCATTGAAGGTAAAATGCTGGTGAAGATTCTCAGTCATCCAGGACATGATAAATCAAAAAGGCGTTCAATTCAGGATCAACAAATAAAGTCCAGTTGATCCTGAATTGAACGCCTTTTTGATTGAAGGTAAAACCTAAAATAAATAAAAAGGTACTGAATGAAGGAAAGACTTGTTTATAGATTACAGGAACAAACCCAGAAAGCTGTTTTAGTTAAATAACTCACCGCTAAGAAAGCATTTATTTGCATACACTATAATAAATACCGTCTTATTGATTCAAACAAAATCAAAACTAAAAGATGGGAGATAACAATTATGATGAAGCTTTACAGCTGCTCACAGCAAAGCTTGAATTGTTAAGGCAGAATAACATTCGCAGAAGAGAAATTTTTCAACAAGTAAAACTTGAGTTAAAACGTGAGATCAAACAAAATCAAAACAAAAAGATGGGAGATAACGATTGTGATGAAGCTTTACAGCTGCACACAGAAATACTTGAATTGTTAAGGCAAGATAACATTCGCAGAAGAGAAAATTTTCAACAAGAAAAACTTGAGTTAAAAAGTGAGATTGAGCAATTAAAAATAAAACGGCGTGCTATAAATGGTTTTGATGTTCGTCAACTCCCTGACCCGATCTGGTTAAAAACAAAACCAGAACGTGAACTACATTACCAAGAAAAGGTCAAATCCCACTCGCTGGAGCTGGAAGGGACAAGTTCATCAACTCCCTCTCCTAAAATAGGCGAGAAAAAACATGTTTTTCAAACTAACAAACCACGACATGTCGATGCCCGCTGGAACTATGACCCGAAGTGGTTAAGAGACCCAATATGGTTGAGAAGGACGAGCACACGCCCTGTCCCTGCACCTCGGACGAAGCTGCCCGAGATAAGCAAAAAACCACAAACGGTGGACGCCCGCTCTTTTAGTGACCCTCCGCGGTCTACACCGAGCAAAGTTCCTGCCCCTGCACTACGGACTGCACAGTCCGGGAGTTGCAAAAGGTCACAGAAGTTCCAGGAAAAAGGCACCATACCTCTAAGCTCTGATGAGATAGTGGACATAAGTTGGTTGTTTGAAAACTTGAATGATACAGAGGATGACCGAACTGGTACAATGCGTGACATCGTCTTTGATAACTCAGCGCACACTACTACCAACATTGCCATGGATGTTGACAGCAAACCAATTGCTGACACACAACAACATCCTGAAGGTCATGATGCTGACAGCCAACAAGATGCTGACAGTAAACAAGATTACACAGACAGAGTCACACGTGAACAGAAACGTGGGCCAAGACCTGTGAGGTTTCTGTGTAACTTTATACAAAGGGGGGTGGCTAAGAAAGCTTACCTGCCTATCACACTGGAAGGTGTCCTTGAGCGTGAAGCCCTCCTGGATGGTAGTGCTGATATAACCATTATGTCGGCCAAGCTGTTCGAGGAGCTGAGGACCGCCGCTAACGGTGTTGACAGGCAAATACCCTTTGAGAAATGTGCTATTGAGCTACAGGGTCTCGCAGAGACGAGAACAACCCTAACAGCTATGGCTATGGTTCACATGCAGATTGGCGAAATGACACTACGCCACCCGGTGTACGTGTCTAAACTTGACTCATTCCCATTTTTGGTTGGCCAAGATTTTATAAACCGCTTCAACGCGATTATAGATTATGGTCGACGGAAAATGTGGAGCACAGTGAGAAAACCCCTGCCAATAAAAGTGCTTCCTAGTTGCGATACAGACTGCCTAACCGCAGGTACCGCAGAGGACACAAGGGACTGCTCATCCGAGGACGAGAGCCCGGTAAGTGAACCTTCAACTACAGGTGAGACAGAAGAGACCCAAAAGTTGGACCAAACTCCGGCCCAACAAGAGAACCTCCTCTGTGAGCTGACACATTCAGCACTCCCTGACCACTGCCTACCACAGGTAGTGAAAGGTGTTGAGATCCAAGGATCCCACACCGAAGACGCTGTACTGTCCTCTGGGACAGGTAATTCGGCAATCAACCAAGCTTTCAATGAAACCTTGGTTCAAGGGCATCTGAGTCCAGAAAATGACAGTCATCCAAACGCTGACAGTCACTTGGACATCATTGTTGCAGATTACGAGGACCCCTCATCAGACATGAAGGGGGCAAACTCACATTACCTACCACAGGTAGAGAAAGGTGTGGAGATCCAAGGACCCCACACCGAGGTTGCTGTACTGTCCTCTGGGACAGGTAATTCGGCTACCAGCCAAGCTTTTGATGAAACCTTGGTTCAGGAACATTTGTGTCTAGAACTAATCAGAAATGACATAGTTTTTACAGACTCAAAGAGGCCCTCTTCAGTCAAGACGTGGGAAGACACACACAACGACAGTGACCCGTCGCAGTCTGTACAATCAGACACACCTGCGACTGCGCCGACGGTTGTGACACACCTGAATTACACGGAAAGAGGTAAACGTAAGAAGATACGTTGGCCAAATCCTAAACGATTCCTGTGTACCGTCTTCTCTCAGCTGCGCGAACAGCTTAAACTAAACGGTGGCATCCTAACTTGTGCCCATGGACGGACGTCCTCACCTGTGATCGTGGTCCCCCATGACCAAAGGGGGGTGATGTTAGGCCATGCCAAAGACAAAGATTTGAATGTACACCTCAGAAACACTTTTGCTTTCGCCCAGAAAAACCTGGAAAAATCCGCTGAAGGACGTAAGGCGTACTATGACCAGAAGGCCTCTCACAATGAACTCCAAGTGGGAGACAGAGTCTGGTACTATACGTTCGCTCCAGCAACCGGGAAAGGAGGGTCCGAGACCGGAACTCTCGCCCGCAAACTAATGCCCAGGTGGACTGGACCTCATCTGATAACAGACAAAGTGTCCTCAGTCGTCTACGAAATCAAAATCAGCAAAGGCCGCAAAGAGCCAATTGCTAAATGGGTACATCGAAATCAGATCAAACCTTACAAGGCGTTCAATGACTCCACAAAAGACAAAGATCTCACAAACTCACCGACTTCATGGGATAATAAGGTCGTACAAACACAAGTTAGTAAATAAACTAATCAGGTTTAAACTACCGTATTCTCCACCCTATAAGTCGCATTGTCCAATTTGAACTTAGAAACGCTAAGCCTAAAACCCACAACAAAAAACTAACCTTAACAACCGTTTAAATCCACGAGATTTAATTTGACCTCGGTCATAAAGTTGAGACCCGTTTTCTTGTGTGTTGCACTTTGGAATCTGACGACAAGAGTGTGTCGAAGCAGTGAAACGTTGTTTCCTTGTTGTTTAGTCATTCTTGTTGTCATAAGTTGAGATATTGTTTGGTTCTGAACACTCCCAGCCAAAAAGGTTTTGTATTAACATTGGTTAATGAATGATATGGATTTAACTATGCCAACATGCAGTTCGTTTTGTTAAATCTCAATCGTCGAAGAGTCAATGTAGTTTAAAGCTACTCAAGGTACCATAAACTACACTGGCCTCACAATTTCTAAATTGAACCGATTCGATCGTTTCTATTTTAGATTACCTATTCATTTTGATGAGTCTCGCCATAGACTTCAAAATTTATTAGGAATACCAAATCTTGCGTCGTTCGTCTAAAAGACAACAGACATTTAGACCAAACTATATTTCATTTCTATTTTAGTTTAACCTAAACTAAGTAATGAATGGAGGAATAGTTTGGAATTAGAGGCCTTCGTTACAGAAGCCCTCCAAAATTTTATAGGTACAAATCCCTATATCTAATTTTACAGAATTGATCCACCCCTTAATTGGTAATTGTAGCTGATCTAAACCATGATAGCTTACATACCAGGTGCATATAGGTAAGGCTTAATGTAAAATCCCAATCATAAGCCCACCTAAAAAACCACATAATTGCATGACACATAGAACCAGAGTGGCACTGACTGGAAACCAACCAGCCAACAACCTTCGATGTGGGGACCTGCAGCTCCAACGCTTGGTCTTCAACCTTCATCCAAGGGTCGCCTCCTCTGCGTCAATCGAGGGATCCCCTCTACATGCTGATTATGAAAACAATTGTTGCTGATCAATCAACAAAACTAATCGTTGTGGAATTACTGCTGTGGAATTACCGCTGTGGATTATAAGACTTTGTTTTCCAAAGGATCACAGACTTTGTTTTCCAAGAGTTAACAGACTCAGTTTTCCAAGGGATTAAAAGCTTTTCGCAATGGGATTACCTCCGAACAGTATGGAATTTCCAAAAACTTTATGGGATTATAATTTTTGATTTTTCTTTTCCACTTGCTGGATTACTTCAAGATCAAAGACAGTTCAAGGTTTCCTTTCGTGTTGGACCCCATCCCCAAGGACTGGCGATGGCTTCCAAAAGGGGGGAGATGTAGTGGACCTACCCAGGGTCAAACTAAGGTTTTTGAACTGTCCAGTGATGACCTTTACTGACCTCTCAGTAAAGCAAGACATTTACCACAAAATCATTCCATTAGTTGTAATCTGAGAATATAGTCATCAAAAGAGACTATTTCTATCTTTGATTTTATTCTAATGTGATCAAAAGAATAACTTTTGTCATTTTCATGATATATGTTATATGCTGTTATTCTTTAAATGTGAAACATCAATGTGTCATTTCTGCAAGTGAAAAGGTGTCAAAGTTCAGCTAATATGTCAAACTGTGCTTTTCAGATTTGTTTTAGAAGTGTTAAGACGCTAATCCAAGTGTTTTTCCTCTTGGAGTCTATGAGTCTGTCTTTTCCTAAACATTTCTCTCTGCTGCTAGTTGTGGCCTTGTACTCTGATAACAATAAGTGAACTCCCCGACCGGTCCTGTTGGACCAATGGGGAAAAAACAAGTCGCTCTCCTCTCAGAGCCGGTACTAAGTTCTAAGCTGTTGCTGAACGCTTCAGAGTTTGGAAGGAACGAGAAGGTTCCAGAGTTTCTGGGAACTTCAAAGAGATGTGAACCTTTCCCAAAGAGCTGGGGTACGTTTGGTCAAGAGCTAACGACCTTCGTCTTCAGCTAAGGACTGATAACAGGCTGTTATGAGTCCACTTCGAATGAGCGTAAGCTCAAACTTTGTTATTCCTTCCTGGAATAAATTATCTTGAGCCAAAAAGCCACGACTGTCACGGCTTCTGCCGACGAAAGCGAGTATCACCGACACCGACAAGGTAAACACGCGTGGAGTCCAGCTTGGACTTGCGGGACCGACGACTCGTCAGTCTAAAGCTGATCACAGCTCTTTACCAGAACCAAGGCGGACGTCTTAAGGTAAAGGAGCCGCTGTTTGCTTGCTGGAGGTGTGATGATATCTTAGCTGGACGCGTACGGAAGAGTGTCATCTGGTTTCATAAATGCAAGATAAACTTCCTCTCTTAACCTCCCAATTCTTCTTAAATCTTTCCTCCTCTCTTTTCCCTCTCAATCTAAGCTGGAAACTATTTTAAGTTAAAGAGCCCACAGACTAAAATATGTTTAACATCCAGTATTGAAGTCTGTTGTGTTGAATTTAAGGGTGCTGACGTTTTAAATTACAAGAAAGTGAAATCCTGTCATTCAAGTGTAATGGTGTTAATTTAGTTGATTTATTTTAAATAAATGGTAGTGTCGCCTGGCATACCAACTAAGTTAACGTGTCCATTGTCACTCTATAGCTCTGTTTATTTATCCATCATAAAGATCACAGAAATATTGGGTAAACTGAAAAAGAAAAGAATCCGTGAATTTACTATTCAATCTGAATAAGTAAATTAATTAAGGTAAAGAGGTCAGTATTAATATTGACCTCCTGATAATCCTTTTTATCTTTGTATTAGTGCAAAGAATAAAGAAATTATAAAAATATTAACATTAAATTAATTGTCCTTTTACATTTTTACTCAGTTTAACATTTAAGTGCATTACATATTAAAGAACTGATCAGTGATTGCACGTTTTAAAACATTTATTCAACAAACTGTTTTGTTAAATACCCTGATGCATGCTCAATAATCCAGGTAGAGAGATCTAAAAAAGCTAAATCTGGGCTTCTGGACATACAAAAAAACAGTTCTGTTAAAACCCTTTCCTGCATGTTAAAAGTGCATCAAAATTTAGAAATGAATGAATTTTAAATCCATTTTCCACATCTAGGAAGCAACTGTGAACCCATGAATTGAGCTTCGAGCGTAGCTGTTTTATTACTGCAGATTTTTAAGAAAATAGCGTTTATTTTTTTTTTTTAATAATTCAGATTCATCTGCGGGCCGACTAAAACCCCCTGGCGGGTCTTTGTCACCCCTTAGTCGATTTTTAAAGTCCAACTCTCCACTTATTATAAATTGAGATTCAATTTATGTCCCCAATAGATTAAAATTAAAGATGTATTTATTTAAGACCTGTCTGTGAGGGCTACTCCCTCCTTAGCACTTTGAGATTTCCATTAATGAAAAGTGCGTTATAAATTGAATTCATTACTATTATTATTATTATTTATTTTTCTTCAAACCCCAATCTATCCTTTTCTTTTATTCATCTGACTCCAAACAGTTATTAAACTCTGTACCTGCATCCCTTTACTTTTATTAAATGTTTCAGAACGAATAACCCAACTGGATGACTAAATTAAAACATAAAAGTAACTCCGACCTGTTTTTGGCTTTTCTAGAAATTATTATGCTCCTGTCTGCAGTACCTTTTTTCGTCCATCAGGGGTCTCCATTATACTCAGGCTCAGTGTTTGCCAGGTGTACGATAATTTTCGTATTTGTACGATAATTTTACCCTCTGTACAATCAATAATCCCGACAAAGGCTAAAAATACAATAATTTCGCCATTCTGTGAACGTGTAGTTGTGACCGGTTTCCATCAGCCTGTCGCAACTGTCTGTCTGAGTTTTTTTGTGAACCCTGAAGGCGTCTTGGAATTCCAGCTAATCGTGTTTTTCCAAATGTGACAGAAGACTTTCTGTAGAGCTCTTTAGTTGCCCCCAGACAATAATGCCTATTAATGTCTATGGTTCCCCCCAGTACTGACGCTACAAAGCTGTGAGTGCCTGTTAGACGCTACAGTATTCAACAATAGAGTGACAATCGAGCATACTTATTTTGTTTATGATGGGTGTACGATAATCCTACATTTCTCACCTGGCAACCCTGCTCAGGCTATACACGAAACAACTGTGTCTTTTGCGTCCCCCATAGTTGCCAAATCCACTTATTCCAAGCGGCATTGGGCTTGTTTTTCCCTGGAGTCGCTTTCAAATTTGATCATCCGCTTGTGGCGGGTTTTTATCTTCGCTTCTCGTGGACATTGAGTCGCTTATTTCTGCTTGTTTTGAAGGAGCTGATCGCTTCTTTCGGTCTAGAGATCTGGCAACCCTGCCCGGTCGATGCTCACAAGACGTGTACATTCACTGGAGCTATTCACAAAAATACGTCTTCCAGATTGGTAATCCACTTTCTCTGCTTCTTATATTGGAGAATGTAAGTATGATGCGTTCGGTTCTACCTCCTCACGTCCTTTACACAAATTATAAGACTACATCTCGTAAACCAGTCGGACCTAGTGGCTCGTTAGCTTTGCTGTTAGCTGTTAAATTCGTCTACAAAAACCAACTTTGGATTATTTAAAGTCGATATTGTTTATCTACACGACGCGCCACTGTACGCTTTGTTAGCGAATCCGATGTGAGCTGTCTACCGTTACAAAGTTATAAAATGTCCGCTGTTAGGCAGCCTATGCTATGCTAACGGGAGGTTCACTGCAATTTTCCAACTTTCCCGTTTGTCTAAGTGTTATAACCTAAAATTATTGAGATAGAATGTCATAATCCTTTTTGATCAATCCTTCCAATTGTGACGGTTCATTCGGCCCTAATTAATTTATCTCGAACTATCCGTAAATATTTTATTTGTTTATTCAAAAAACTGTTACCAATCCTGAGGCCTTCTAGCCTGGTTAAAACCAGACCCTCGTTCAGAGCTGAGCTGAAGTTCTATTCTTTCATTTCACCCACATTCACGCTGTAGAAAATGATCTCGTCCTGTTAAAATGGAGAAGTGTAAACCGTTTTAATGTAATGTTTATTTTTGTGTTTCAGGAACCCAGCTCCAACTCCTGAGGAGGTGGAGAATTCGTTTATTACTCTATTAACTGCTGTATCTAAATAAACTTTGTTCTTAACCTTTGCGCCTCAACGTTTGTTTCATATTTAATCTTCAGATAGCTTGTGACCAGTTTAAGAAAGAAAAAAAAGCAATCCATAAATATGTCATACAGGCTAAAAATACAGTAATCATTATTTTCCTCCTTCCATTTTTGAATTCTTTAAAGTCCATGACTCACCATGTTTTCAAATTGCATCGCCATTATTTATTTGTTTATTTAAAAATAATACAGGAGCGTTTATTTATATTGTAGAGAAATAACGCTAAATGTGTTATTTCATGATTTATAGCAGATTTTTAGCAAAAGCTCCGGGAATATCTGCCCCTCTCTTTTTCTCTCCCCGTGGGTCAGGAGTTCAGAAAGGTAGCTCTGAGCACGCAGCGGAGCTCTGAGCGCGTGTGCTCCGTGCTCTCTGGACAGAACCGAGCCCTGAGTCAACGAACAGAACTCCAGGGGTAACAGCAGAACGGGGAGCCAGGGAGAAGACGAGAGAAGCCGCGCGGCTCATGCTCCTCTCTGCGCAGAAGCTGAGAGGCTTTGAGAGCAGCGAGCAACAGTCCGCAGGGTGTTATATCTTATTAAAACGTCTATAAAATAAATAGTAAATAAAAACAGAGCACTGGTCCAGTTGTACACACAAATGCACCAAGAAATATGCAGTTTTAACTCTCATTTTTAAAAGATATGTATGGGAACAATTAAATAAATAACAAGTAGGACCGTGGTTTTATTGAGGCAAAAAATATTGTGATATCAAGGTATTTTACTTAATAATTTCTGTATATAGCCTGTTTCAGCTTTTTCAGCTAATTCTACATTTTTAATCCAACTTTTCAGCCTAATTTAGCAAAACCATGCTCTTGTTTAGCTATTTTTTTAAATCATTCTAATTAACTTAAACTGTTTATTTTCATTAGACCAGTGTTTTTCAACCTTTTTGGAGCCAAGGCACAGTGTTTTCATTGAAAAAATCACGAGGCACACCACCAACCAGAATTGTAAACAGAGATACTGTACTCTGTATCCGCCTATATTAAATATATAGTCATTCTTATCATAGTGTCTTGGATAGAAATGAAATAAACACAGAAATGTATTTTTATCATTTTATATTTCTTATTTCAATGTGGTCTTGTGACTGTTACATGCTCAAAGCAGCAAGGGGCGATATGTACCATTTAAGTTTACCGGTATATATATATATATATATATATATATTATATATATATATATTTTTTTTTTTGGGTACTTCATTGTGTATTTTATGAGTGTGGACAAAGTCAAACACTAAAGCTGTTTAGAAAACCACTTGGTTTCTAAACTTAAAAATATTTAGATCACAGATCAAAAATTTAAACTGAGAGCCTGTATCATTTTAAGGGAAAAATATGTTGTTTCAAAATTTCATAGCGTCTACAAATCCCAAAAAAATTGGGATAAATCCATTTTTCCCACTGTGCCGTAGTAAGTGGACCACTTAGCCTTGGCCCCCTCTCGGTCCCCCCAGCAATAAAAGTCTAGCTCCGCCACTGGTCCAGAGCAGCACAGCGCTGCAGAGAGAGAAAGCCACGCGCAGTTTGGAGAGCAGAGACAAGTCACGCAGGTGAGGCAGGCAAGCTGACGTGACATGGCAGGAAACCATTATTTTAGAACATAAAAAAGATTTAGTATTCTGTGACTAATTCTATTCTATTTTTATCTGGTCCAGGAACTCTTATCAGATTATTTTATCAGCGAAAGTCAGCGCGTTTTCCTCAATTTTTTTCTTTTTTTTTCACTCAGTCCCACACTTTATTTATTTTATTTGTTTGTGGGTTTAATTTTCAATACCTTCATTCCTAGTGTATTATAACGTATTTACGCATGGTAATATACAAATACACCACCTCACCAGATCCCGCCTCCACTTATCATAAGTCAAATTATAAGTAGATTTAATTGACACTGTTTTATAGTTAGCCACAAAACCTAACGAGATTAACAGTGAACTCGGTCTAGGGTTTCAGGAGTGACGGCGAATATTTATTCTAGAACCCCACTCCCCCTCAACCAGATTGATCCGTCGATCAACTGGGTGCGCGACCACTGCGTGTTTTTACTCTGGGATCTGGAGTCTTGGCTGGAAACTTACAATTCTACTTTTAATTGTAACGTTCTTTTTCTTTTTACACGTATTAACCCTGGAGTCCAAACACACTGAGTAAAATTTGCCTATAAAATTTCCAATCACAGATTTCGTTTAAACAGGAATCTGCTTACCTTTTTTGTTGAGGTGACCGGTCAGTAGTCAGTGTTCTGGACTCCTCTGCCCCTTCCTGTCCGCGCGTGCAACCATCTCGGTAGGACCTCCATTTGTTGGCTTTGATTCTTATTCGCCCCAGAATTCGTTTTTTGGTTCACTTTGGAACAGAAAGGAGAGATACACTGAAAATACAACAAACGCACGTAATTTAAAGTTCCAAAAACCAGTTTAATTATAAGTTTAAAAAGTCACAGAATACATTTGTTCTATTCCTAACATCCATTACATTTGTTTAAAAACGTGGACAGTGAGAGAAAAAGAGAAAGAGAGAGAAGAAGGGAGGAGGAGGGAGGAGGCAGGGAGAGAGGGGGACAGGGAGAACATACAACCTGATCCGTGGGCTTACTTCTGCCTTGCTGTTGGAGGATGGAAACTTTTTATACCCTTCTGTGGGGGTTGCCTGCTTTAAACTGACTCTTCTGTGGGGGTTTTGTTTCAGAGACTGTTGTCCCCCCTTTATTGCCAGAAGACAGGAAATACCACTGCCTCCCCTCAGCTTGCTCGGGTCTCCCCAAGCCCCTGGGGGATGGGCATCGAGACACATCGATGACTAAAATAAATGTACATTTATTGCCGAGTACTTATAAACATGCACACTCTAATAACCACTAAATGACCAATTAATGTAACTGGACATTAAATTACATTAAAGATCATACCCTACACACATATTTAGAGCTGTTCTTGTTACTTTCTAACTGAACAAACATGCAGAGCCAGAGAGTGGCTTTCAGTGGACTTCTCCCCTGTCATATATTCTACAAAGTCGTAAAACTGACAGGACAAAGAGGCACCAGCTATATTATCATCCCCAAGCCTCACCAGAACAGATCTGCCTGTGTCCTTTAGTAAATCTTTATCACTCTACAAAAGAAACTGATAATTTGAACACCATATGAAAAACTCCTTCAAAATAAATATAAAACACGAAGAAAATATATTTTTATTTCACAACACTTTTAAAACCCAAAATACATTACGGCAAAGACTGATTCATCCCAAAGATCCAGTCCCCCGGCACAAACAGAGTAATATTATTTATGCTGTTCAGTGTCACGAGGGCTGTTGATCAGTCTTACATTGGGGGAAACTTAAAGACCGTGTAAAGTGAAATTAAATGTGTGTTTTTATTTTGTCACACGGCATAAATATGTGTTATTAATCACCCATATAAATCTGACTGATTAAAAACATTGATTTCCTTATAAAATTAAGTCTCAAAAATCATGAAAAAACATCATTTTGCCTTGCCCTGGAACGCTGGGGGCGTGTCAGCGCGTGGGCGTGGTTTCAGCGGAGTACTGCCCCCGTGTCCTGCCCCCAGTGAAGACCTGCGGTAAAGTGAGGATGTTCGCGAATGCTGGCAGCCTAATTGGAGTTCTCCAGCCCTACTCATTTGAACCTCCAGAGCCAGACTCAAGACTCTGAGTTAGACAGTGACCACTGTGACGGTCGGCATCGTTCTTCACAGCCTGCATCAGAATGGTATTTATTTTTTATTCCATGGATGTTAGCAAAATGTTGTGCTAGCATAGCCAAAGTAAGTTGGACAACCAGCAGGCTAAATAACATTGAACAGAACATAGTTTGCCACTTTGCTACACATTTTTTGTCAGAATAGTCACAGATTAAACTAGCAGACATTATCTATCCCGTTGTCTCGTAAGTAAACAATGTCCGGCGTTTGACAGAGTAAATTATCTAAAACAAAATGTGGGGGGGACCATTATATAATTCCTCTTTAGAGAAGATAAAAAGACATGAGAGATGCGGTGTCAGCTGATTTTCACAGCCCGCAGCAGCGCAGTTTGTCCTGCGAGCCGTCACTTCGGCTGCTCGCCACAGCTGATCATAAATAATGTAATGGAAAATAGTTTTGGAAAATGTAAATTAAATAAAAATATAGGAAACCAAAGAGGTCAGTGAAAAGCAATTGTCAGCAAAATATTCGTCAAACTTTTTATTTTCTTAGAATGTGAGCACACAATGTGAAATCAAACACAGATACATAACAGCAGCAGAGATTATCAGTGTTTATGTGCAGCACAGTCCTACAGGCCAGATGTTCAGCTTCCAGGTGGAACTTGTGTGTACCTGTTCAGTTAATTTTTTTTACTGATATTTATAATAAAAATAAACAAAGAGTTAATAAAATTATGGATATGGAGTTCACAATTAAAGTCTTTATCAAGTGACACAGTGTTATTCCCATTGTACTTACTACACAGGTGCACCTGTGGAGAATGCAGAACAATGCCTACAGAACAGGAAAATGTCTGCTGCAAAGAGCTTAATGCTGTATGTAAATTTGAATTGTGTATTCTACTATAATCATTCAAAGTATGAAATCACAACTAGAATTTTTTTACAGAAACACCTTATTACTCATATTCCTACAGGTTCAGAATAGATGTGGAGAGCTAGAGAATCCACGCTGCATGACCTTTCATCCAGGCCTTGAGCCCGTCTGCTTGAATCCCTACTCCCTGCAGAATGCTCTGAACATTTATCAGGCAGACCATGGGCCATTGGAGGCAAAGGAACGAGCTGTGTAAGTTAGACAATATTTTTTTTTTATTGATTTCTGATGTGTTACATTTGTGTTGATCAAAATACACGTCTTTAAAAAGGTTATTCAAAGTTCAAAAGGATGAGGCAGATGTCATTTTCATTACTCCAACTTTTTTTCTGGGGTCTTGATCTGTAAGACATGAACAAAATTGACAAGGAAAGGGCAGTTTTTGTTTTGCATCAATCAATCAAACAAATGTTCAATTCTGTTTCTGATCAGTTCCACAACAAAGGCAACAGATATAAATTGTTGTTGTTTAAAAAATACATTTTTAGTGTCAATTTCCACTTCATAGGACAAACTAACTTAAAACACCACCTAGACAAATACAACAGTTTAAAATTCCATATTTTTGTAATTACAGACGTGCTCGCTATCTGGCTTACAGAAGTTTTGTGTCCTGGTGTTGGGGATACCTGGGAAAATACAACCGTGTCATCATCCCTTCCTGTGTTGTGTGCCGCATTCACCAGGAGTACCCAGATGAAGATGGCGAGTACACAGGGTTTAAACCTCACATTTAAAAGGTCAAATGTGTTAATTTTTTTTGATTTTATTTGTATAATATGAAAAAAATGGTAGATAATAATAAATTAATTTTGAAATATGTTTTCAGTTTTTGTTTCTGTTTTGGTAGCTGTTTTGTTGTTAAAATAAGCATCATTGCATTTTCTGTAATCACAAAAGCTACTGAATTTTATAATCAATGTATCCAACTTATAAATACACACTTATAATAAAATTATTTCCTGTGAAATGACATTTCTGTGTAACAAATAATTTATTTATAATATACTACTTTCATAACGTATCTGGACAGCTGAATCTGGACACATGGCTTGCAACTGCATCTGCTTTGTCAGGTCGCTCATACTGCTCACACACGAACCCAGGGACAGGCACTGCTTTCATCACAGCCACAAAGGGTGCAGGGTCAACGATGACGTCATTAAAAAGGAAGTCCATGAGCTCACTGACATATTCTAAAAAAACAAACAAAAAAAACAGGATAGAGAGCACAAAATGTATCATACTGTGTGAGAAATTAATGTCATTTGTTACAGACATTTTTATGTTGTTGGTGTTATTTCAACTTCTCATCAGTAGGTGTCACCTGTCAGTCTCCACATCCATTTAATCATGGTGGAAAATACTCAGGTGTTGAGAAGTGACAGAGGCCAACATCTTTATTGACCATGTAAACAGTGTACTTGAGCGTACATGTTTCTAAATTGGGAAAATGTAGAAACTTTGTGTTACAACTAATTTTAAATTATGTTTCAGTATGAAATGTAAGTATATATTGCTGCTCAATTGTTTCCAAAATGTTTTCTGCTGGGTAAAAGGATTTGTAATCATTCATATTATTATGGAGATAAAAAAAATTGCATTAGCTTCAACTAACTTACCTGTTGTATAGCTGGTCTTCACCTTGGACACAACATGTTCTTTCTTTGCCTTTCGGAATGAAAGTTGGAACCGTAGTTCGCCTGCTGCAGTTGCAGCTTGTGTACGTGATGCATTTTCATTAAAATGCAATGCAGCCAGGTAAAGCCTGAAATTATAATGAATAGTATTATATATTTTAGGACATAAACTGCTATAATGCTCCGACTTGTCAGTTTTTCAATTGTATAACATGCAAACATAATGTCGACCACTTGGGCAATATCCAAGGTAGAGAAAGGAATGGTTACCTCCTGGTGAACTGTTTAAGACCTAATTTAATAGTTTATTCAACATGTTTATAAGTTGGCTATACTTCAGTTTTTAAATTAAAAAAAGTAAAATAAAACAGTTGATTATTTTAATATTTTTAATTTATGTTGCACCTATCTAATATGGTCTGCTTTGTCTAATGATGGTGTATTCTAAGCCTGTTTGTACTGGTTTGGGAATGACACCATAACAATTTTAAGTTAAATAAAAAAATATCTCTAATTGTAAACCCATTACATCAGTAAAATGACATGACAACAATACATTTTACCTTCCTAGCATTCCGAGGTACGAGAATACCACATTTTTTGGTGCAAACCGCAGAATCACACTGTGGAACCCCTCCAAAGCAGATGTTTTGGTAGAGGGGGCTCAGCTTCTTCACATCACGGAGAACTCTGTTGTTCATGAGCACTTTCTCCAGCCTGTAAGTCGCCTTTGTTGCTAGTGTAGGAAAAAATAAATATGTTTATGAATGCATATAAATTGAGAACATTTAAAAAAAAATAAGTAAATTATGGATATTAATTGCATACCAGGTTTAAGCCACTTATTGCGGTCGGTGGTAGGTGTGTGGAGGCACTCGGGGAAGAGTGGGTTTT
>JBBPBX010053790.1:0-10430 GCA_038048925.1 Garcialebias charrua
ACTTCAACAACATTTCTTCTTAAATTTGACATTACTAATTATTGTCAAATTTCAAACAATATCATTGTTTATCACAATAATTTCTGAGACAATTAATTGCCCAGCAAAATTTGTTATCGTGACAGGCCCAATATTCGATACATCGCCCAGCCCTACTTTATTTCTTTTGAAATTTAAGTAAAATAACACAGAGTGAAAACATACAGAAAATACAGTGGGATACAAAAGTATTAATCACATGATAAATTAACGTGGCAACGCCACGTCCCAGACAGTCTGTGTCTCCTGTGGTGTCCCTCAGGGGTCGGTTCTGGGGCCCCTGCTGTTTTCCCTTTACATGCTGCCTTTAGGTCAAATTATTAATCAGTTCAACATTTCTTTTCACTGTTATGCCGACGATACACAGCTTTACATCAGGACTGGAGCATCCTCATCTTCCACCTTGTCATCTCCATCTTCACTCACTGCCCTCTCTGCCTGCCTGGAGGCAATTAGGGCATGGATGAATCAGAACTTTCTTCAATTAAACTGCTCCAAGACTGAGGCCATACTGATTGGCACCCCTCACCAGGTACAAACATCTCCTATAACAACACTTTCCTTTTCTGGACAAGACATCCCCCTCTCCACCTCTGTTACTAATCTTGGAATAAAAATGGACTCCAATCTTACATTTGAAAATCACATTAAGCTTCTGTTTAAAACTTGCTTCTTCCATCTTCGAAACATCTCCAGACTTCGCCCATCCCTAACTTTTTCCGATGCTGAGAAGCTCGTCCATGCTTTTGTCTCCTCCAGGCTCGACTACTGCAACTCCCTGTTTGTTGGAATCCCTGGCAAAAACCTTCAGAAACTTCAATATATTCAAAACAGTGCAGCAAGGATCTTGTTGAGAGTTCGTAAATTTGAACATATTACGCCCATTCTCCATAACCTTCATTGGCTTCCTGTCGCCTACAGAATTCAGTACAAAACTGCTCTCATTACACATCAATGCTTACATGGAGCTTCACCAGATTATCTGAACTAAAAAGAACTAATCTATTTAATTTGTTTCAAACAAACAAAAAGAACTAATCTATTTAATTTGTTTTAAACAAATAAAAAGAACCAATCTATCTAAGTTGTGTTAAACAATTAAATATAACTAATACACTTTCAAAGATGTGGGAAATAATTTTCAAGCACACAACAAAATAGCCCTTTATGGGCACAAAAATAAAATAAGTTTTCAGTTGGTTTGAAATTTCTTTGATATTAACTAATGCCCAGGAAAGTGAAAACAACAGTTTTAAAGGTATTGTGACATGATTTTGTAAATTTGAATATTTGTCAGAACATATATATCTTATATCATTGAGCTCTGGTCGTTTTTGCATAATAAATTATAAATATATTAAAATTTCATTCCAATTTATGGTAATTTTTTACCATAAATTCTCTGGGACACGCCCCGTGAACTTATGCAAATCTTCATGTGACGTACACGTGGGCACTGGGCAAAAGGCGGAGCCTGGCTTGCCCCTTTGTTTGGTGAAAGATCGACTCTTTTTTTTTTTGGTGTAACTTGAAAAATGCCATCACGTTGTAGCGCATTTGGGTGTTCTAATATCAGCAGTGAACAAGTGAGCCTTCACAAATTCCCAAAAGATGAGAAACTTTGCCTAGAATGGAAGTACAGAGAACTTGTGACCGATGGGTTCCTACTGAGAGTCTTGTCTGCAGCGACCATCTTACTGCCTATCAGGTACGAGCTGTTGTTTGTTTTTATTTGGGGAGAGTCTATTAATGAGAGTTTTGGATGATTTACTGTTTAAAAAAGATATATGTCAGACGTGAGGTCTATCTGCCGACATCTGCTTGCTAACAGACATTAGCATAGCTCCCGAGTCAACACGGGTGCTATTTAGGTATTTTTAAATTATGTCGGCGCAATCAGGTACGATCTGTTGTTTGTTTTTATTAGGGGAGAGTCTATTAATGAGAGTTTTGGATGATTTACTGTTTAAAAAAGATATATGTCAGACGTGAGGTCTATCTGCCGACATCTGCTTGCTAACAGACATTAGCATAGCTCCCGAGTCAACACGGGTGCTATTTAGGTATTTTTAAATTATTTCGGCGCGACCAGGTACGATTTGTTGTTTGTTTTTATTAGGGGAGAGTCTATTAATGAGAGTTTTGGATGATTTACTGTTTAAAAAAGATATATGTCAGACGTGAGGTCTATCTGCCGACATCTGCTTGCTAACAGACATTAGCATAGCTCCCGAGTCAACACGGGTGCTATTTAGGTATTTTTAAATTATGTCGGCGCGACCAGGTACGATTTGTTGTTTGTTTTTATTAGGGGAGAGTCTATTAATGAGAGTTTTGGATGATTTACTGTTTAAAAAAGATATATGTCAGACGTGAGGTCTATCTGCCGACATCTGCTTGCTAACAGACATTAGCATAGCTCCCGAGTCAACACGGGTGCTATTTAGGTATTTTTAAATTATGTCGGCGCGACCAGGTACGATTTGTTGTTTGTTTTTATTAGGGGAGAGTCTATTAATGAGAGTTTTGGATGATTTACTGTTTAAAAAAGATATATGTCAGACGTGAGGTCTATCTGCCGACATCTGCTTGCTAACAGACATTAGCATAGCTCCCGAGTCAACACGGGTGCTATTTAGGTATTTTTAAATTATGTCGGCGCGACCAGGTACGATTTGTTGTTTGTTTTTATTAGGGGAGAGTCTATTAATGAGAGTTTTGGATGATTTACTGTTTAAAAAAGATATATGTCAGACGTGAGGTCTATCTGCCGACATCTGCTTGCTAACAGACATTAGCATAGCTCCCGAGTCAACACGGGTGCTATTTAGGTATTTTTAAATTATGTCGGCGCGACCAGGTACGATTTGTTGTTTGTTTTTATTAGGGGAGAGTCTATTAATGAGAGTTTTGGATGATTTACTGTTTAAAAAAGATATATGTCAGACGTGACCTGGACTATCTGCCGACATCTGCTTGCTAACAGACATTAGCATAGATACCCGAGTCAACACGGAGTGCTATTTAGGTATTTTTAAATTATGTCGGCGCGATCAAGTAACATCAGTATGTGTTTTTATTCATGGAGGGTTTATTAATGAGAGCTTTGGATGATTTACTGTCTTAAAATGATAGATCAACACTAGAAATGCTGCACTCGTCTGAGTCGACATGCTCCGCCATTATTATTTACATGCGCGTTGAGCAGCGGCTCCCCACGTGTACGTCAAATGACGGTTTTGCGGAATGCACGGAATTTTAGGGGCGTGTCCCAGAGAAATGACTACCATAACTTGGAATAAAAATTTAATATATTTATAATTTATTATGCAAAAACGACCAGAGCTCAATGATATAAGATATATATGTTCTGACAAATATTCAAATTTACAAAATCATGTCACAATCCCTTTAAACTTAAAAAAATGAAATAGATCAACCATTCTTCTTCATAGTATCCATCTTCTTTTAGTGAAAGGGGAGGGGAGGTTCTGTGTCTTTCCTGGGGAGGGAGTGTCCCGTTTTCAGAATAAGTTCTTTCTTTGGGGAATTGTTTGTGGCATAAGTTCATTTTATCTGGGGGGAGGGGTGGGGGAGTTTTTGTTTGTGGCATAAGTTCATTTCTTCTTGGGGGGAGAGTTTTTGTTTGTGGCATAAGTTCATTTCTTCTTGGGGGAAGAGTTTTTGTTTGTGGCATAAGTTTATTTCTTCTTGGGAGGGGGAGAGTTTTTGTTTGTGGCATAAGTTCATTTCTTCTTGAGGGGAGAGTTTTTGTTTGTGGCATAAGTTCATTTCTTCTTGGGGGAGAGTTTTTGTTTGTGGCATAAGTTCATTTCTTCTTGGGGGAGAGCTTTTGTTGAAGTCCAGTTTTTCTTGGGGGGGGGGGAGAGTTTTTGTTTTGTGGGCGAAGGGCATCAGGCAGTTTGGTGGGCATCCTTCACTTCTTCAGACAGTGGTTTCATGTAGTCTTGTCCAGCTGCCTGTTCCTGGGTGCTTAGGCCATTCAGGCATGGGTGCTGGATTGCGGGCACAGTAGCAGGTCGCAAACTTGAATTGTGTGTGGCATAGGGTAGTCGGCCCACTTGTCCTGACAAAGTGGGGAGCTTTGCTCTGACCAGATCCATCTCAAAACTGGCTCAGCAATTGTTCCAAACTTCTTTTTCAGGGATGCACCGGCCTCAGTTGTGACAGGAGCTGCTCTTCCTCTCGAGAAAACGACGTGTTCTTTCCACCACCTGTTGGGGTCCTGTTCACGCTCGTTTTCAGCCGTCCCTAGCAGGACCTAGTTTGAGGTGGGATTCACTTCTGGCATCACTGGCAACTTCTCCTGAAGGAGTTCTGGAAATCTGTAGTCTTTTGAGAGAAGAACCGGACACCAAAAAACTTGCAAATTGTTAAATAAAACTTCAAGGCCTTTGTGAGCCATGAGCCATTTGTGGTTTGGGGAAGACCTAACTGTGGGTAACTCCTTAGTGAGTTAAATCTGTTAACTTAAACTAAATTCTGTAATTGGCTACAATAATAATTGTTTCTTTAAACTTAAAATACAATTCCATTCTTACTATCTAAAACATTTGTATTTAATGGCAAAAAACAACAACAACAAATAATACACAAATTATTTCATTCTTCAGTGAAAATAAATAATCACTCATTATGATTAGGGGTTAGTTTTAATTAGTAAGTTTTCTTAATGGTCTAGTGGCAGGGCTTTTGACTACGGATCCGAAGGTCGCGGGTTCGCGCCCCGGCCACTACCCAGCTTGGGGTGTCTATGAGTGCACACCTATTTCTCCAGCTCCCCGGGCGCTTTCGGGCTGCTCACTGCACCACCTGGTAGGTGGTTGGATTAAATGCAGAGACGAATTTCGTCTGTGTATGGGAACATACGCAGATGACAGGAATAGACATTATTATTATTATTATTATTATTAATTAGTATGAGGAGACGTTTTATACTTACTTAAAAATACTTTACCTTTTTCATAGTCTGTAGAAAAAGTCTAAACATACGTGTAACAAAATAGAAAAGTACAAATAACATACATACAGCCATACAGCGCTGTAGGAATAAAGAATTTACAATACAAACATGTGGTTCATGAGCTCAAAATAAGTCCAGTTTAGTTAGAGTCAGTCGTGTTTAAAAATATAGAACCACCACATTTCATATCAACCTTTCAAATCAACCTTTTGAATAGATCCAAAAACTCCAGGGCGTCCCCCATCTTATTTGGATCTGTTAAAAATAAATACCTCTTTATTAAACGACATATAGCAGTACCTGTTTATTAAACAACATATACAAAAGCAATGTGGTTTGTAGGTTTATCTGATTTATCCTACAGTACAACGTGCCAATTTTCATTCTCCTTAAATGATCCTTTAAATGGCTATGCTTTTGAATATAAAAATCTAATAAGTTATTTTTGTATAACTGATGATCCAATCAATGTATGAGCTGTTTCCCTTTCATGAGCCATCATTAGTGTTATTAGTGATTTATTCTTTATTATTATTAGTTATTTCTAGGAACACTTCCCAATATTCCCTATTTGAAACTGGTTCCTGTCCCACCTAAGTTTTTATGGGTTATAATTTACTAAAACACAGTCTGAGTAAAGGTTTTAGACATGTATATACATATAAACAATCTAAGATTTGAAAGCATAAAGCTATAAAAATTGTTCTAACAATGTTTTAACCAATCCCTTTGTGGCAAACCAGACCAACCAAAATGCACTCCGTCAAGGACAATCTGCTATCCTTTCTTCAGCTCCACAAAACATTGTATGAATGTCTGTGGAGACACAAATTTAATCTGCAAAAACAAAAAATATAAACATTAACTTGTTTCAGGGTTATGAACTGGGATCATTATCCCTGTTTCATCACGGAGTTACAGGAAGCGGAAAAATAAGTCGTCAGACCCACATAAGTACAATATAAACTACGAATCTTGTGGCTTGCTAGTCTAGCAAGCCCTAACATGAGCATAAGTGTTTCATTTAATAAAATTAATCATAGCAGACTGCAGATTTGAAACACGATACCAGGGTTATTGACAGATCCTCACAGATCCATACGGGGGCATGACCTTTTGCTGGGCAGTTGGCGTGAGTGACTTCAGGACCTGTTCTCTTTTTCTTGTTGGAGAACCTGTTCAGACCCCTCTTGTTCCAGCATCCAGTGAGATTTTTTGTTTTTGGGTGCTAAATTTTTCATTGTCCAGGATCTTTCACATCCGGACCGTATATTCTGGCCATTTGTGTTTGATGACCTTGTTCTGACAGTTCTTTGACAAATGCTTTGCCTTTGCTTTGCTGAAAGTCTTTGTGGACAGTCTTTTGCTAGCACCGCCCTCGATCAGTGCCTTTGTTTTTAAGCCCCTCAAATGTTTATTCTGAGCAGGGTTGCATAGGAGTCCAGCCATGGTGTTCTCGGTGAAGTCACAGTGAGCCAGTTCTGGACATGCCCTTAATATTAAATCTGATCCGATCCAATCAATAACCACAGTAGCTATGATTCAAAATATCAGACGTTGCATGTGTTTTTGACATGGTCCTATCTTAAATGCATGTACTACTAACTATGTGTTCTGCTAAGTGTCGTGAGATCCATCAGACTTACTCTTCCCGCTCCACCAACACTGTGAGGCTGCTTCTAAAAAAATGGGGGGAAAAAATAGAAAAATGTAAAAATCCTTAACAAACCAGGTTCAAAGTAATCATGTGTTAGCAAGTTCTATAAGCATTTACCTTGAATAGAGTCACCTCTGTAATCCTGGTTTGCACAATGGAATTTAAAAGGTTCATTTACATAAAAGTGAATCATTCGACAGAGGTATCCTTTTAATCTGATCTGTACAACAGATCTAAAATCATTAATTTACGTATGAGTGAAATCATCAATTTAACCTGAAACCAGAAATATCGTAGCTTAATGATATTTCAGAAAATATCATGTACTACTTTCTAGGACCACCTTGCTAGCATAAATGATAATTAGCCAATTAATTGAGTTTTCTAAGATCTGCCCTCTCTTCGGATTTATTTGTGTACTGTTTTTAATTTTAATGTTAAAACGGCACTGTGGGATGCCCTCATATGTTGTCAATTTATCGAAATTGTTAAGATAAGTCCTCACTTTTTAGTGGTGTCACTTATTAAAAGTCAAAGCATGGGCTAACCCCAATCTGTTTGAATAAAACAACCCTTATTATTGATGTCAATGCTTATGCATTGCATGGTTGAACGAGATGTTATTCTAATTCCCTTTCAAATTTACCAGACCTCTTTTTGCCTCTAATGGTCATCCATCCATCCATCCATTTTCTTCCGCTTATCCGGGGTCGGGTCGCGGGGGTAGCAGCCTAAGTAGGGAGGCCCAGACTTCCCTCTCCCCAGCCACTTGGAGCAGCTCCTCTGGGGGAATCCCAAGGCGTTCCCAGGCCAGCCGAGAAACATAGTCCCTCCAGCGTATCCTGGGTCTTCCTCTGGGTCTCCTCCCGGTGGGACATGCCCGGAACACCTCACCAGGGAGGCGTCCAGGAGGCATCCTAACCAGATGCCCGAGCCACCTCAACTGGCTCCTCTCGATGTGGAGAAGCAGCGGCTCTACTCCGAGTCCCTCCCGGATGACTGAGCTTCTCACCCTATCTCTAAGGGAGAGTCCAGACACCCTGCGGAGAAAACTCATTTCAGCCGCTTGTATCCGAGATCTTGTTCTTTCGGTCATAACCCAAAGCTCATGACCATAGATGAGGGTGGGAACGTAGATCGATCGGTAAATTGAGAGCTTTGCCTTTTGACTCAGCTCTCTCTTCACCACGACAGACCGGTACAGCGCCCGCTTCACTGCGGACGCTGCACCTATCCGCCTATCGATCTCACGCTCCAGTTTTCCCTCATTCGTGAACAAGATCCCGAGATACTTAAACTCCTCCACTTGGGTAAGGACCTCCTCCCCGACCCGGAGAGGGCACGCTACCCTTTTCCGGCTCAAGACCATGGCCTCGGATTTGGAGGAACTGATCCTCATCCCGGCCGCATCACATTCAGCTGCAAACCGCTCCAGCGAAAGCTGTAGATCACGAGCTGATGAAGCCAATAGGACCACATCATCTGCAAAAAACAGAGAAGCGATTCTAAGGCCACCATCTAATGGTCATAATTTATGCAAATCAATATCAAAATTAGGTTTTAACAATAAAATGTGTTTATTACTCCTGGGGAGTTGGCTGAATTCTTGTGCGTATTTAACCTATACTTGCTGAAAGGTTACTTCTAATAAAGAATTTTTATTATTGGGAAGAGTGTTTGCTTTAACCTGTTTAAATCAAAGATATTAATAACATCTTATTAACATCAACGGATATCTACATTAGGTAATATAACTCCTAAAAGGAAACAGCTCTTAAAATCTACCTAACTGTGAAACAGATTTTTAAAATCTAAAAAAAGCTGAGCGTTTCAACTTACAATCTAGTCAAACTTCTATTTGACAAGAATACTTTTTTATTCTTTATAAGTGTCAAAGTTTTATCAATTTAGTTAAACTTTTAAAAGACAGAATTTACTGGCAAGTCTAAAAATAAATTTCTGCTAATTTTGTTTAAGACTTGTTATCCAAAAATGCCTAAACTTAATTTTGATCTGATTATGGTTGTTACTTTAAATTGACAAGCTTATTGTAAAAGTTTAAATCGTCAAAAATTGTAATTCAATGCAGTATACCGGTAATACTTTATTTTTTGAGTTGCTTATTGTGGTTTCTTGGGCTTGCTTTGAATCTAAAGTAGCTTGTTTGGGCTTGTTATTCATTGTTCTTTATTAGAAAGTTCATTCTCAATAGTCCAGGTATCAAATCCGCTCATTCTCAATCAGTTCATCTGGACAGTTTCTTTTTAGTAGAAACGTTTCACCCTCACTCCAGAGGGCTTCATCAGTCAGAGTAGTCCCAAGCACACTGAAGTTACCCCACCAAGTAAACAACTTAAGTGGACCAACCAGTTTGCTGTAGCCAAGATGGTTTCTGGGGGCTGTCCTGTCCCTCGTCGACTCCTCCCAGGCAGGCAGACATGTCCAAAGTGGTTCAAGACAAGAACTACTTGGGTTGTGGGGGGTGTTCTGCCAAGCTGTATCTGGAGGAGGTGCAAACAAACGCAGTTGCACTTCAAGGTTATGAGCAGAACCATGAGTACTGTTTTAAAAAAAAAACTTATCAGATGCTTTGCTTCTCTGATTCATTCAGCTATAATTTTGCTATTGACAGAAGTTCTAATCTATCTCTCTTTTTCGCCTTTAGACAGACAAACTTTTGTGTACAGTATTTATTAATATATGTGAGCAAATGAATATCAAACTGGAAACGTTCAGATCCAGTGAGATCACTTACACCTAATTTCCAAAATAGAAATTTCACAAAAGCAAACCACACAATCCTTGTTGTCACCGCTAGGTTACCAGATAATGTAGTAGTACTTACAAAATGCCTCTCAAACGTGTGTCATTCATACAATGTACAGAAGTTCACAATAAAAACTAGCTTTTTCTCCTCACAAACTCACAGACAGCCACCAAATTCACACAAACGCGTAGGAGAAACAAACAAAAAATATATATACTCGCATTCTCTCTCAGAGACCAGGCCCAATCAAAAACCAAAACAATCACAGTCAGACACAGAAAGCAGGCTGCAGGCAGGTTCAGCACGGGTGGGGGGGAAAGGCCCACAGAAAACAGATAACAGACTAGGAGCCAGATGCCCACGTATACACAGAGGAAAATGGGAGAAAGAAAAGGCCAGAGGTGCAGCGCTCCACAAACATACACGTAAAAAAGGACAAAACAAATACAGAACGACGCGTCATAAAAAGATAAACGTCTTAATTTCTCTTCTTGTCTAGCCGGGCTCATTAAACGTCCAATCACATGTTTGATCTTGGCATAATTGACCGTCCTCACTTATAAATCACAGAATATCTTGGTTCTGCCAACTAGCATGTGCGCATTAACGTCTAGTTCTTGAAAAACAGACACCTCAATCCAAATTTCAAGTCCTCGGCTCAGGGTGAACTAGTTCCTGTTGCTGTACTCAAATTGTTTTAAAAACGACGTATCAACAAACACTTTTTCACACTCACTTTCTTGTTGACCTGTGGAAACCTGTGGAAACCTCTGGAAATCTCCACCAATCTGACCTTGACAGCACCAATGGACAGAGGACGTTGGCCAGAGAGAAACCAACTGGACTTTTTGTCATATTTACCGTGCCTCGCAGTGTGCTCTGTTTGGTGGTCATCAGGAGTAGGTATGGGGAGAATGGGTTTCGGCACCATAATGATGGGGATTTTAAACCCCTGTTACCTTAATAAAAACCACACAAGATAA